>OX328123.1:63397779-63524636 GCA_946811695.1 Gonocerus acuteangulatus
TGCTATGATTTAGTCTACATATCTATATTAAGTCCTAAATCCAAAAAATAAACTTCAAAACGGTTAGATACTATGAGGGAATAGGGAGTGGGGTCAGTGCCCGTACAAACATAAGGTCCGCAGGATATTTACCTGCTAAGAGTTAATCCTCAAGAGCTGTAAATATACCCCAGGTATCTGCCGACACAAATACAAAGCCTAGGCAGAAAGCACCCCAAACACACAGATCCAAACATAGGTTATGTACTAAATATTCATAAAGACTACTTAGTTGTAACCCGATTCGTCAATTAGCAATCAATAGTTTTCAACAAAGGTTATATACTAAAAAGTATTTAAGTAGAAAAAAAAAACAAGATTCCTCAAGACTTGTTTTTAGTCCATTTGTAGACCTAATCAGGTATATTATTCTATATATTGACTCGTTATTCGTCAAGACTTGTTATTTGTCCTTCTGTATCTACTAGATAGGCTTTATTCGGCATATTATTCTATATAGGCTTTATTAGGCAGGGTATTCTACTCAATCTTTCTTGTACTTCTTCTTGATCCTTCTGTACATGGGCGTATATAGAAAACAATGTCGGGTGGGGCTGCGAAAATTTCGGGTGGGGGGCTGAGACCATTTCCAGGGTATGGAATACTAAATATTTAGAGCTTGGAATAGTTTTAGGCAACTAGCTATTAAACGTAAAATAAAATATGTTTTATGAACTAAGTGATCTTATTTAATTTATTTTTAAGGGTTTTACGACAATTTTGTATCATCAATTCAAAATTTCGGGAGGGGCTGCAGCCCCCCCCCACTCATATACGCCCATGCTTCTGTATCCACTAGAAAGGCTTTATTAGGCATATTTTGTATTGATTTATAGAGCTTTGCTTTAGAATGAGAGCCGGATAGTGTAATTTCCGCTTCTGTGTATAAGTTAGCTACTGTCGGTCTCCCTGACGCCTTAATATCACTTTTATTCGAGATGTTCGAGAGGATTTTGACAATTTTCACGAGATATATAAAAAAAATAACTTTATTTCTTTTCCAAGCTTATCAAATGACACTAGGGGCATGAACGGAACCGCGCTAAGATGATGCAGTTCCTGCGAGTCGGACTTTTATTAAAAGAATGAAAAGTAATCAAAATATTAGTAAACTCATGTCCCCAACAATTGAAGAATATTTATTTTCTAAGCGGAACTAAACTTTGAATCTTTTTCACTGTGACCTTCAATTCCTATGAGTTTTAATGAAGATTTTTTTTTTTTCTATTTGTATAAAGGTTGTAGAGTTGAGTTGATTACCTAAATTCAATGTATGACAATGAATCATTATGCGCTTATGTGCATTGGCATTTAAATTGTAACAAATTGAGAACAACTAGCAATAGAAATAGAAATCATGGTTTGCATCATTTTGACTGTACGTATTTGTGATTTCCTCACTGGTTTTCCTAGGTTTTGCAGTATTAAAAAAAAATTAATTCTCTCTGGATTAATTTCTTATTTTTTAGAGAATCTTTCTGTGTTTTGTTATTTTCCATGGTTTGTTTACTTTTAACATTATTCGTCCATAGAAATGTGGTCATTGTATTTAACCCCTTTTGAAGATTTTTCCATTTTCTAAATTTCTAGAGAACTGTGTTTTCTTTTCATCCTAATTTAAAGTAAGTGCTCAAAAAATCCTGTGTAAAGTCGAATAGTCCATTTGTTTACAGTATTTTTCATTTTGTTTGTAAGAAACACTATTTTCGTTTTTTTCTTTTTTTAATCTGCATTTCTATTGGTTTCAAGGGGAAATTGATCCTCACATATTTCGCTTTTCATTAAAATACACATATTTCATTTCCTTAAAAGTTAGAAGTTCTTTTTTGAACTGAGGGGATGATTGGAATAAACATTAATTGATCTTGTGGGTGATGTGCTTTAGAAAAGCATTTGTAATCATTGAAATTATTTTTGTTTTGTGTGATTTGCAGCAGAGTTGTAATGTAATGATTACTTTGAGTAATGATTACTTTTCAAATTACTTTCCTGTTTTAATGGGAATTCGCCTTGGGCACACACTAGACATTGTCGAAAATCGAAATCCAGGCTTTTTTACTAAAAATTACATCAAAAGCAATTGCCATTCCCATTCCCATTACTGTAATGGGAATGGGAATTGCAATTACATATTCCTATTAAAAGTAATGGGTACTGATTTTTTGATTCCCATTACAATGTTTTTGACCTGGCCTAAGAGACTCCCCGGGTCAAGATTTATATGTGTGCCAAGTTTGGTAAAAATCAGTCAAACGGTTTGAGTTTGTATAAGGAACAAACATACAGACAGACAGCTGGTAGATGTTTTTGACCTAGCCTACGAGACTCCCCCGGTCAAGACCTATCTGTGTTCCAAGTTTCGTCAAAATCGGTGTGAATTTGTATAAGGAACAAACCAGGTTTAAAAAAAAAAATTATATTAAACTGCATAAAAGCTCCCATTCCCTTGAAAAATACATTTTTTTTTAACCCGGACTATCCATGTAATCCAATGTAATCCAATTACAGACATTTAATGGCCATTCCCATTACTCCATTCCAATTCCTGTAATTGTAATGGAAATTGCAATTACTTTTTTCCATTACAAGTAATGGGAATCTAAAAAAACAGTACCCATTACTTGTAATTGTAAAATGTAATGGCAAGTCCCATTCCAATTACAGTAATGGAAATGGGAATGGCAATTACTTTTTTCCATTAAAATGTAATGGGAATCAAAAAATCAGTACCCATTACTTTTAATAGGAATATGTAATTGCAATTCCCATTCCCATTACAGTAATGGGAATGGGAATGGCAATTGCTTTTGATGTAATTTTTAGTAAAAAAGCCTGGATTTCGATTTTCGACAATGTCTAGTGTGTGCCCAAGGCGAATTCCCATTAAAACAGGAAAGTAATTTGAAAAGTAATCATTACTCAAAGTAATCATTACATTACAACTCTGCTGCAAATCACACAAAACAAAAATAATTTCAATGATTACAAATGCTTTTCTAAAGCACATCACCCACAAGATCAATTAATGTTTATTCCAATCATCCCCTCAGTTCAAAAAAGAACTTCTAACTTTTAAGGAAATGAAATATGTGTATTTTAATGAAAAGCGAAATATGTGAGGATCAATTTCCCCTTGAAACCAATAGAAATGCAGATTAAAAAAAGAAAAAACGAAAATAGTGTTTCTTACAAACAAAATGAAAAATACTGTAAACAAATGGACTATTCGACTTTACACAGGATTTTTTGAGCACTTACTTTAAATTAGGATGAAAAGAAAACACAGTTCTCTAGAAATTTAGAAAATGGAAAAATCTTCAAAAGGGGTTAAATACAATGACCACATTTCTATGGACGAATAATGTTAAAAGTAAACAAACCATGGAAAATAACAAAACACAGAAAGATTCTCTAAAAAATAAGAAATTAATCCAGAGAGAATTAATTTTTTTTTAATACTGCAAAACCTAGGAAAACCAGTGAGGAAATCACAAATACGTACAGTCAAAATGATGCAAACCATGATTTCTATTTCTATTGCTAGTTGTTCTCAATTTGTTACAATTTAAATGCCAATGCACATAAGCGCATAATGATTCATTGTCATACATTGAATTTAGGTAATCAACTCAACTCTACAACCTTTATACAAATAGAAAAAAAAAAAATCTTCATTAAAACTCATAGGAATTGAAGGTCACAGTGAAAAAGATTCAAAGTTTAGTTCCGCTTAGAAAATAAATATTCTTCAATTGTTGGGGACATGAGTTTACTAATATTTTGATTACTTTTCATTCTTTTAATAAAAGTCCGACTCGCAGGAACTGCATCATCTTAGCGCGGTTCCGTTCATGCCCCTAGTGTCATTTGATAAGCTTGGAAAAGAAATAAAGTTATTTTTTTTATATATCTCGTGAAAATTGTCAAAATCCTCTCGAACATCTCGAATAAAAGTGATATTAAGGCGTCAGGGAGACCGACAGTAGCTAACTTATACACAGAAGCGGAAATTACACTATCCGGCTCTCATTCTAAAGCAAAGCTCTATAAATCAATACAAAATATGCCTAATAAAGCCTTTCTAGTGGATACAGAAGCATGGGCGTATATGAGTGGGGGGGGGGCTGCAGCCCCTCCCGAAATTTTGAATTGATGATACAAAATTGTCGTAAAACCCTTAAAAATAAATTAAATAAGATCACTTAGTTCATAAAACATATTTTATTTTACGTTTAATAGCTAGTTGCCTAAAACTATTCCAAGCTCTAAATATTTAGTATTCCATACCCTGGAAATGGTCTCAGCCCCCCACCCGAAATTTTCGCAGCCCCACCCGACATTGTTTTCTATATACGCCCATGTACAGAAGGATCAAGAAGAAGTACAAGAAAGATTGAGTAGAATACCCTGCCTAATAAAGCCTATATAGAATAATATGCCGAATAAAGCCTATCTAGTAGATACAGAAGGACAAATAACAAGTCTTGACGAATAACGAGTCAATATATAGAATAATATACCTGATTAGGTCTACAAATGGACTAAAAACAAGTCTTGAGGAATCTTGTTTTTTTTTCTACTTAAATACTTTTTAGTATATAACCTTTGTTGAAAACTATTGATTGCTAATTGACGAATCGGGTTACAACTAAGTAGTCTTTATGAATATTTAGTACATAACCTATGTTTGGATCTGTGTGTTTGGGGTGCTTTCTGCCTAGGCTTTGTATTTGTGTCGGCAGATACCTGGGGTATATTTACAGCTCTTGAGGATTAACTCTTAGCAGGTAAATATCCTGCGGACCTTATGTTTGTACGGGCACTGACCCCACTCCCTATTCCCTCATAGTATCTAACCGTTTTGAAGTTTATTTTTTGGATTTAGGACTTAATATAGATATGTAGACTAAATCATAGCAAGAAGTCAACCTCCGTCGTCGGTTCTTAACTATGTAGACTCGCTAATGTTACCCAATCTTAGACACATCGTAATTAAAATCCACAGCAAAAACACGACATTTCATCAGAATCCCCTGCTAAATAAAACATATATAGAATAATATGCCAAATAAAGCCTATCTAGTGGATAAAAAAAGAGGAAAAACGCCGTTCGTGGTGGTAGAAAATCTTAAAGGCATTTCGCTCAGAAATCTCCGAAATATTGTTACTAATTTTACGTTTCCTGTTTTATAGCCAAATAGATTTATATTCTATAATCAATAAGAAAAAACTACTAACAATAAAAAACTATGGACAACAGATGAAAATAGGGAATACTTAGAACAATTCAATACCAGTACTGTAATCTAGATATTCATACGGCATCTTCGAAATCTAACAAACAAAATATTGATTCTAATTATACGTATCCTGTTTACTGACAAATACATTTGACTGCTATAAGCAAGTACAAAAATAACGACAAGTGAAAACAATAACTGCTGGAAACACACAAATAGATCCGTTTAAATAAACGAAACTCCATCAAACATTTCTTCAAAACATTTTTTGTGAACAATTCAATAAGCTTTCGAACTGTTATATTTCACTTGCCACGATTTCCTAACCCTTTTCGAGATATTAAGGAAAATATACGAAGGGGCCTAATAGATATTCATAAGGCATCTGAGAATCCCAAGATTCCACAAAAATAAAATATCGTTTCTAATTATACGTATCCTGTTTTATTGGCAAATATATTTAACTACTATAAGCAATTGAAAACACTAGGGAATATGCCAAAGAACTCGGAGTAGGAGCCTCGACAGTTTCAAGACATTGGAAGGAAATCGGCAAATCCAAAACTGACATTTCATACGGTAAAGCCTGATATATTTTTAACAATGAATTGTTTTTCTTATTTTAATTAATCTGTTTTATTGCCAAATACATTATCCAACTATAAGCAATGAAAAAACAACAAAGAATAAAAACAAACAAAAGTAACCGTTCGAATAAACGAAATCAATTACTTCAAAGATTAAGCACTTATTTCTCCGATTGACATCGCCTAATCAAAACATTCATCAGAACCATTTTTTTAGAACATTTAGTAAGCTTTCGCATGGTAACTCTCCGTTTGCCAATATTCTCAACCTTTTTCGAAATATTAAGGAAAGTATACAAAGTTACCAAAACTTTTTATGTCTGTTAATAAAATATTTTATTCTAACCCTTCCTAAACTCCAAACGTAACAAAAATTTCAACATATTAGTTTTAATGAAAGTAGAACATGCAGAAAATGTTTCAACTGAATCCCATGATTCTAAGTACCCAAATCAAAAACGGTATTCGAAAACTATTTTTCCAATTTTCTCGAAAACGGTTAAAGCTATCGCCTTGGTTTCATTCGTTTTCCTAGCCCAAAAATCCTATAAAACGAGTACTTACAAGCTTATGAAGTCAAAAACGTAAGCGTTACGATTTTTTTTGCGCGAATTTCGCCCCAAACGCCATCTTCCAGTGGGCGGATTTTGCTGGTTAACGAACTTGACCTTTCAAATTGGACGACGGATTTTTGTACCAAATTTCATCACAATCGGACTATTAGGGTAGCCAGAAATGAGCGAACAGACAAATATATATATATATATATATATATATATATATATATATATATATATATACAAATTTGAACCACCGTTATTTTCGGTTTCTAGGGTTTCTGAAACGCGAAATTTTCTAGTCGGCACTTCCGGATTGTTTCATTGTATCAACCTTATGAGCGGGGTTCCTCCCTATGGGAGGGAGGAACCGCGCTAAAACCGAAAAGAAACAATATGAATACAAGTAACCAGTGTTGTTCGAGCATTTGCTTAAATTTGGTACGCGTACAACTATTCCTGGGAAATAGTGATTAACAAATTTAAAATGGGCAAAACAACATAAAATCTATTATCAATAAGATTTTTGCGACCATTCAACATATTATTGAACGTTTTAAAAAAGAAAACAGAATAATAAGAAAATCTAGAGTCATTACAAAAGGAACGTTTTACCGGCAATGACAAACGTTGGATTATGTGCCAAATAAAAAATAATTCAAAATTAAGTGCTGCAAACTAGGCTACATTAGTTAAAAAACGTTTAAATAAAACGGTGCGTGCTGAAACCATTCAAAGAATCTTAAGAAATAAAGGCAATACAATGGTAGAGTTGCAAGGCAAAATTCTTACATCAACGAGAAATATAAAAAGATGCAAATTATTTCTCCCGAGAATTATTTAATGAAGAGATGGGCTTCTGGAGAACTGTTTTGTTTCAAGATAAGTCAAAATTCACTTTGGTTGGCTCTGATAGAACAAATTTCAACTGGAGAAAGGCAAATGAAGAGCTCCATGGGAATAATCTTCGCCTGAACATCAAACATTGAGGTGATCATGTTATGGTTAGGAGGTTAATGGCTGCTTCGACGGTAGGATATCATCATTTTATTGAGGAAACAATGGATATGGACTACTATCGTTATCAATGGACGGCAGGGCGCTAATCGTTTATTTCTTTATGAAATGTTTAAATATCGTGGTAGCTAATTAGCTTTAGCATGGGCGTAAATAGAAAATAATTTCGGGAGGGGCTTGGAAAATTTCGGGGGGGGGGGGGCTCATGGGCGTATATAAGGGGGGGGGCTGATGGGACTGCAGCCCCCCCCCCCCCGAAATTTTGATTCGATGGTAAAGACTTGTCGTAAAACCCTTAACAATAAATTAAATAATATCACTTAGTTCATAAAAAATATTTTAGTTTACGTGTAATAGCGTTTTAGTTGCCTAAAACTATTCCGAGCTCTAAATTTTTAGTATTCAATACCCCGGAATTGGTCTGAGCCAAAATTATTATTAAATAATTATTATTTACGTTACTACACAATAATACGTTACTACACAATTCTGTGCAGTTTATTACAGCACGGTTCCCGTCATACTATATTTTATTCAATGGGCGTTAAAATTTAAAAGTTTATGTTTCCAAGAAGTCATATGGTAACACCCAATATATTTGCGAATATTACCAAGGTTATAGGCGAGGAGGCTGTGCAAGGGTTCCGGATATTATTACCTCGCCTGGAAAACCTAAGGATACGCCATACATCACGGTTTGACCGGGACTTTCCCGGTATTTTGCAATTGTTTCGGTGTTCCGCCCAGTTTTATCAATGTCCCGGAAAAGGCTGTAAGATGTAAAAAGTAATGAATTCATGTTTATAAGAATCTTTTTTAAATCGGTTACTTTTCTACAATCAACATTTTTACTACTGCTCACAGTGTCAAAGAAATGAGAAGTAATCTAACTGTAAAACGCTGAAACTACCTGCACAGCGCGCTGCCAGCTGCCAGACACTACTATTTGGCTGAGAGATTTTTTTAAGAAAATCAAGTCAAAAAAAATCAAAAAAAGTTCCGTTCTTATTTTTAAGGTTTGGGTAGACAAACAGTTCAGGATTCCCCCTTCCCGTTAGTTGCTAGGCTTAAAACACACCAACCATTTTGCTTATAATTTGTACTCTTTTTATCCCCCTCCCCCTGGTATGCCCATCGCATATTAATGTGTCTCGGTTTAACTCTCCAAAAATATGGCAAGCCTATCTGACGGGGACAGGCAGAAAAGAAACGCAATTAAAACTCTATGAGGGACAGTTAATTTCTAGTAATTCAAGGTCTGCCATCATAGTTGAAATTAACCTCAATTAGAAATAAAACTATGAGATAGATAATGTAAGGTAACAGCTGTTCTTTATCGTCCTAGCAACGCAGGCTGCCTAGGCTTGCCTTCTCTAACCAACTCAAACTTTAAACCCCCCTAAAAATACGAATATCAAAAAATCCTTTCTTAGTGAGCGCCTACGTTATATAGGGAGTGTCCATGCAAAATTTCAAAATTTTCTGTCGAGCGGTTTGGGCTGGGCGTTGATAGATGAGTGAGTGAGTGAGTGAGTGAGTGAGTGAGTGAGTGGTATTTGACAAATATATAGTAGATAAACATACAGACAGACAGCTGGTAGACGTTTTTGGCCAAGCCTACGACACTTTCTGGATCAAGATGTAACTGTGTTTCAAGTTTGGTCAAAATCAGTGAAACGGTGTGAATTTGTATAAGGAACAAACATACAGACAGAGAGCTGGTAGATGTTTTTGACCTAGCCTACGAGACTCCCCGGGTCAAGATCTATCTGTGTGCCAAGTTTCGTCAAAATCGGTCAAACGGTGTGAATTTGTATAAGGAACAACCAGGTTTAAAAAAAAAAAAATTAATGAAATGTAATCCAATTACAGACATGTAATGGCCATTCCCATTAATCCATTCCAATTCCTGTAATTGTAATGGAAATTGCAATTACTTTTTTCCATTACAAGTAATGGGAATCTAAAAAAATTGTACCTATTACTTGTAATTGCAAAATGTAATGGCAATTCCCATTCCCATTACAGTAATGGGAAAGGGAATGGCAATTACTTTTTTTCAAAAGGAATGGGAATTTGTAATGGGAATGGGGATTACATTTTTAACAACTCTGATTTGCAGGCCTAAAGAGTGTATACGACATTTACTTCTATCTCTTTCATATCATATTTCTAAAGTTCAATTTCGCAGGTGATTGGTTAAAATAAGTGGGACATTCTGAGCCAGTGTCTGAGACATCTTGAGAGATGTTCCCTCATGGATCACTGGAAGGGAACTCACGCTTGACAAGGTCTCGTCTTCCTATTCCTGGGGAGGTCCTGCGAGTAGGAAGAATATTCAATAACAAACTTATTGAATTTCGTGTTTTTTATGGTACTACCAATTCAGCATAACTTGAACTAGTGCATCAAGAATATACAGAGCATTATCTTTCATAGCTTTTCAGGTTGTTGTATATATTAAACATGGAGAAAAACCTTTCAGTTAATAGCATATTACAGTTAATCCTTCTACAACAGCATACGTACGTTACCTCACCTAAAAAATAAAATATGGCAGTGATAAAACATTTATATGTTTAATAAATAAATATTTATATGTTTGTTATATATATATATATATATATATATATATATATATATATATAAATTATTTTTGATGTAAGGAGGCATAGGGTCGTTAATGCAGTTATCTTGTCTTCATACTACTTTATTTAGCCCGACATGTTTCGTGCATATTTTTTTCGCACCTCTTCAGGGGCACTTCTACAACAAAATATAATTTTTTTGAACATCCAACATTTAATGCATTTTGTGGAGCATTCCATAGATCTTATAGTTACCTTCTATATAATAGAAAATTTGTTTACTTAGAAGTACAAAAAAAATATATTTTACTGTAGAAGTCTACAAGAATAAATGATATATATATATATATATATATATATATATATATATATATATATATATATATATATATATATATATATATTATGTTTACATTGAAAGATGGAGATCATGAAAATACAAAGAACAGCCAAATCGTAATCGGCAACCTGTAGTAGCCCGGCATTAATAGCCCAATTGTTTATACGACATTAAACGTACAAAACAAGAAAAAGAGCAAAATTGATTTTTATTCACAAAATTGAAACTTGCACTTTAGAATTGTAAAGTTAAGTATATTCTAATTCACAAAATACCGATGGAAATAAAAAACTTGCTTGCATTTTACTTTTTTATATTAAGAACATTGATGAATATGTTCCTAATTGAAGTTACATACTTCAAAAAAAGTGGAATCGTGAATTATTTCATTCCTCAAAAATTAACTATAAATTCATTTTTAGTAATATGTACATATGAAATTTTATACTTTGATTCTTTGGCTCCTAATATCACTTGAAAAGAACACAAAGAAACACGTCAGGTTTTTGGGACTATTTTGTTTTTACATATCGTCCCTACACTGTCAAACCAGCGAATATGAAAAATCTCTTTTTTCAGATTCGAGACTTTGCCCTTGGATTGAGGACGATACGGCTTAAGACGGCTTTCGACTAATTATATATAAAACCATTTTTCAATCTATTACTTCGTCAATGTATCGAATATGTTCGCTCGCTAGTTTGCTCCGATTTTGTTATCCAATAGTTTGACATTGTAGGGGGGATATTACCAACCCTTTCTAGCCAAGGCAGGATTGATGTATTGTCTTTTTATCGAATGAAAAATCATCACCCCTAGTAGAAAAAAAAATCAACAACAGTCGTTCCAAACCTCTATCAGCTTTATGCATTAAATCCCTATTATTCTTGTAATAATGTCAGATATAATAAAATTTCAAGGAGCAGACGCAGTGTAAACAAGCTATAACGCTTTGTACGTTCACATAACCAGCAATTGATAGTGCTCCAACGCCTTGGTCTGATTGCAGCCACCGCATGTGGTCGATCGTACATGGCAAGCGAAGCCCGGTCACTGCCCGCATTCAGAAGCAGCCGATTGCTGTTAGTGGTGTCCCGAGTCCAACCACTGCTATGTGAGGATGGCCCAGTCCGAGCCTGTTAGTTCACAATCTAACCATTTATCTATGAATGAATTTGCTTATAAGTAACTTTTTATGGCCAACAATCAAATAAATTGATAGTTCACTTCAAAATCAAAGATCATTCCTAATAACATTAGTTGGAAAATAGTAAAAATATTATTTCTAATTCACTTTATTGAAATAGAATGTACTGTGTAGCACATGTAATTAGGGGGTATCGACTTGGCCCAGTGGTGGTCCATCTCATAATATCCCCGCCATATTCATAAGGGAATAGAAAACAGTCGTGGACCAGGGTATTCCTGTAAAAGTTTACTGAAGCACAGATTCTATTGACTCTGTCCACTTCCGATTTTGTTACATTATTGACTGCTGGATTGAAATCGTTCTCCTCTAATATCAAAAAAGACAACGATAGAATATATTGACTTCTTTACGAGAAAAAAGAAAATCAAAAAAGTTACAAGAGTTGTCGCGTGGGTCTGACATACCCCTGTTTTAGGGACCTCCAATTCAACATATACATATTTATACGTGTATATATATATATATATATATATATATATATATATATATATACATATATATAGGTACCTATATTATAATTTCCTTCAATGAGAGTTATAATTCATAATACAAAATTGAAAATATTAAATGCAAACAAACAAAGAAAAAAAACTGTGACAGGACAGGACGCATGTACTGCCTGAACACACACACATACATATATGTGTGTGTGTACCTAAAAAAGGAGGTCCTAGCATTCGGCAGAGGACTGTTGCCTGGGAGCGTGATGTTAATTCAATGTTTGTTGCTTTCGCTGAACCACTATTTAAGATAAAACGTTATGCATTTAAAAATTAATATCAGAAATAAAGATGTTAGCTGTCAATGTTTTACATTGAGGATAAATACGAGAGCTGGTGTGGTACTAGCTCGGCTGAGGATAGCCCATACAATATTGGCCCGTTCTCATCTGATGTCAAGGAATGAAGCACAAGAGTGCCCAGCTTGTGCGGTTATAATTTCAATCTAACATATCTTCACTGAATACTCTATCTGTGAGTAAACTTCTCTATTTTACATCACCGGTAATTTCAGAGATGTGAGTATACAACCTGACTACATTTTTTTTACAATAATTAAGTTGGGGTCTCCCGTGGCCTAGTGGCTAGCGCCTTGGATTCATAAGCGGGAGATGGTGAGTTCGATCCCCACCGGCGCACAGTGGGCAAAATGTCCATTTTACGGCGACAAAAGTCGAAAATATAATGTGGTCGCTAAAAGTCAATTTACGTGTCAAAACGTGCTCAAGTCTTCTATTCATTGAAAACAGAACAATTTATTTAGCTAGTTTAACCCAAACCTATTTAAAACAATAAGGAAGGCAACCATTGCTAGTCACTTGCTCTTCCTCTGTTTAATCTTCTCCAACTACGGTCCTTGTAAGTTGAGTTATAAAAATTGTGTATAAATTTTATAAATTCTTTTCACAACGGATTTATTACCTAGTGGTATGTTCATTATAAATACATAATATATATATAATAACAAAAAGGCATATCAAAGAAAAAAAAAATATTAATGAAATTATTACTAGATTTTGTTGATTACTCAAGTTTGAGTAAGGTTTCAAAAAAATTTCCACAAAGTTCAAGTTCCTAATATTTTTTTCCAAAAAGCCTAAAGCTTCAACTTTACTGTCTTGAGGCTTTCAGCTCCCCCTTCTTCTCCCTTTTAATATAAATTTAAATTTAGTTTAGGCAGTCAGATAGAAGCTGAAGAATCCGTGGCGCACAATAGGCGAAAATCACCTTTTAGGTGGACAAATTTAAACAAATATTTTACAAATCACCCACTAAATATTGTCTAGTATTACTAGGAAGAAGGTAAAATTTAAATATTTACTTTCTTGGATTATCAACAGGCGACGGAAGGGATTATCAATCGGACTCTAAGAAAGGGAACATTTTTCCCAGTGTTTATTACAGTTTTGTTCTTGTAATTACTTTTCCATTTTTTGAGCAGAAACTATACGTGATTATTTAAATTCCATGTTACTGATGTAGATGTAATTAGCCTATAGAAGTGTATTTTACCATATGATAAATTTCAAGAACTGTCATTAGAAAATGAGGCTGACGATACTGACTCGTCAGAAGAAAATACTGAAGGACGTAGCACTATTGAATCCGACGATGATTGATGGATAATTCATTTTAGTGCATAATATATTTGTTATTATTAAATTTAAAAAAAATTCAGTACAATTACTTTTTTCTTCACGTTGTTAGTCGATTTTTGTCACTTATTTTCGAATTATAGCCTATGTATTATTTTTTATGAATATATGTATTATTTTTATGTAAATAATAGGTTGTAAAAGGTACTACTTAAATGATCCATAGATTTGCAAAATGTTATCCCAATTTTTATCTATTATGTCAAAATATTTGTGTATCTACAACATTTGTTTGTTGGATGTACTAAAAACTATGGGCCAACGATTTTTTCAAATATTTTTCCCTATCTCAGTGACCTCAAAAATATTGAAAATCACAAAAAAAAAATATTTTGTCGCCCTAAAAATGGATTTTTGCCCACTGTACGGCGGCAGAAAAAATAGTTAAGTTATAAAATGAAATGCCTAACACTATCTTTCTGCCTTTAATAATCTTAAAGGTTGATAAGTTCATGAACAATTTTTTTTAAATTTATTTTGTTCATTATTTTATGTTGAGAATTCTAATTTTATCATATTAATCTATAATTTATATTTGATATTATGCTTAAAGGGGGTAGAGAGAGAATCTTCTCTCTCTACCTAGAATATAATATCCTTATTGTTTCAACGAAGATATATATGTATATCTTTAAAAGCAAATTGTTGTTTCAGTGTAACGAAGGTGTTATTGTTTCGGTTAGCAGCTCGCCTCGAGATGAAATTGTTATTTTCTATAAGGCTTCTATAATCTATACTCTCCAAAACATGTAATTCTATTATATTGTAGCCCTGCAATATACAATATTCAACGAAAATAAATATTTACTTATTTATTCAAATTATAACCCCAATTTATACTTAAATAATAAATAAGTATCATAGAAAATAATCATCTGTTTATATTACAATATTCTAGTCAAACATTTAAGTATAAGGAAAATAGCTTATACAATTTTTGTAGGGAATTAACCTGCACATAACCAACTTTTAAAAGAACGTTTGTCACGAAGGAGCTGCATTACTAAGCCCATTCCTCAGAGGGAGAATAGAGTGAGCTGCATTCCGAAATAATTTGTTTAAAATAGCCAATATAATTACAAAATAAACATGTTTTTATACTTACCAGCTGCCTTTTTTTCTCTCTCTCTTTTTTTACGGCGTATCAAAGTCTGAGTTATTACCTCCAGGTTATCTATTGGTTGCCATAGTTTAATATTGCCAACAGCACTTGGTTTCCCCCTATTATGTTTAACTTTGTGTTTTCAATCTAGCTGATTCACATCTGACGCATTTTTGTTCTTAAGTAGTGTAGTATCTTGCAAAACACACCGGAAGAAAAATCCTAAAAACATCATAGCTGACTCAATTATTATTTTTTTAATTAATTTTCTTCCGCAGTGTTGAGTACGCGAAGTAAAACACTACTTAATAAATATACGAAAACTTAAAACTTGTGTTTTTTGATCGCAATAAATAAGAAAAATATCCGAATTTACAGAGAACAACCTCTAATGGGGTCTCCCGTGGTCTAGAATTCTTTTGAGTAGGAGTTTTTCAAATATTTTGGACATAATTGGGAGCAAACTGATAGGACGATAGGAAGATTGATTCTTGGGGGGTCTATGTGGTTTAGGTATAAGGATTATGAGAGAGTGTTTCCATGACATGGGGAAATAGGTAGTTCTGAGGATTGCATTGTATATGTATGTAAGGAAAATAATTGCTTTCTGTGGTAAATTGTTTAGGATGGGGGCTGTTATATGGTCGCAACCAGGAGATTTTTGGGGAAGATGTTTGATAATATATTTGATTTCTGCAGGATAGAATGCTTTAGGAGGAAGGGATAGAGGAAGAGGGCTGTTAAGGTTATCGAATATTTGTACATCCTGGGAAGAGTTTGTTTCGGGATGAGGAGAAAAGATTGATTCCAGCTGGGAAGCAAATAGTTCAGCCTTATCTTCATCGCTTCTGGCCCAACTTCCGTCACTGCCCTGGAGAGGTTGGGGAACAGTAGATAATTTAAGGATTTTGCGGGTGGCTTGCCAAAGGGAATTATTCGGTGGTAAGTGATTGCAGGTAGTCGTTGAATGATTCGGATCGGAATTTGGATAAGGCTTTTTTTAGGAGCCGGGTAAGTCTATTAAAGTTAGCGTGGACGGATGGGTAGCGGGATCTCTGCCAGCGAGCCCTTGCTTCGCGCTCAGCAGACAGGAGGTTGAGGATGTGGTCTGGTAGCTGGGGTTTCGGGCGATAGGGAAGACGTGATCTTGGTCTGCAGGAGTTCAGGACGCAGTCTTGTATCGCTTTCGTGAACATCGAGACAACCTCGTCCACGTCAGATGAGGATTTCAGAGGTATATTGAGGTTTATGGATTGAGATAGTTGAGAACGAAATAACTCCTAGTTCATAGGCCCTGGGGTAAGGGAGGGAATTCGGGAACGTGATAGAGGAAATGTATTCAGGACGAGTAGGATGGCTGAGAGGTCGGAGGAAAGTTCAAGGAGTGACTGAACTGAGTATGATATTCCTCGTAGGCCAGAAGTGATAAAGAAGTCGACCAGGTCAGGAGTGCGAGAAGGATCGGTTGGCCAGTATGTAGAAGAATCAGAGGAAATAGTGTCATAATTTTGGGAATGAAGGATGTCGTACAGAACTCTGCCACGAGGATTGGTTAGACGGCTTCCCCATCTGGGATGTTTCGCATTGAAATCAGCCCCTATGAGGAAGCGAGGACCAAAGGATTGGAACAGAGTAAGGAATTCAGGATGGTAGATAGTGAAGTTCGGGGGAAAATACGCAGCGGAAACAATAATATCATTGGAAGAAAGGGAAAGGGAGATTGAGCTTACCTGCATGCTATCAGTTGAGAGAGTGGAATGTGAAAAATGAGCCATGGAATTTTTAACCATTACTGCAGCTCCATGCCTGGCCTCGGAGAAATGGTCTGCTCTGTAGCACACGTATCCTGGGATTAAGAAGTGTTGTGTGGTCAGTAGGTGGGTTTCTGTTATTAGTGCAATGTCAATGTTCTTTTCTGTGAGTAGGAGTTCGAGCTCGAGTCGTCGTGTAGTAAGTCCGTTAGCATTCCATAGGATTATGGAGAGGGGAGGGGAGTTGGGGGATATCATTTAAGGAGCTTTGGAAGGAGGTCGGATATTAAGGAGGTCATGAGGGAGTAGGGTTAACAACGTTTCCAATTTGTTTAAAAATGTGGAAAACAAAATAAAGAGGTCTTGGGGTGTAGGAGTGGGAGGGCTTTAGGGGTTGGGGGAGCATTAGCAGATTTAGGTGGGTAGTCAGTTGTAATATTTTGTTGGGATGTTGAAGACGTGGATTGTGACAGATTTTTATGTGCGGAAGTGGTTGGTGGTTTTTGTTGTGGATTTGGAGTAGGATGTGGAATTACCTGCACCTTTTTAGCGCGGTTCCTCCCTCCCCCATAGGGAGGAACCCCGCTTATAAGGTTGATCTCATGAAACAATCCGGAAGTGTCGACTAGAAAATTTCGCGTTTCAGAACCCCTAGAGACCAAAAATAACGGTGGTTAAAATTTGTATATATATATATATATATATATATATATATATATATATATATATATATATATTTGTCCGATTTTAATGAAATTTGGTACAAAAATCCATCGTCCAATTTGAAAGGTCAAGTTCGTTAACCAGCAAAATCCGCCCACTGGAAGATGGCGTTTGGGGCGAAATTCGCGCAAAAAAATCGTAACGCTTACGTTTTTGAGTTCATAAGCTTGTAAGTACTCGTTTTATAGGCTTCTTGGGCTAGGAAAACGAATGAAACCATTTTCAATGCGATAGCTTTAACCGTTTTCGAGAAAATTGGAAAAATAGTTTTTGAATACCGTTTTTGGTTTGGGTACTTAGAATCACGGGATTCAGTTGAAACATTATCTGCATATTCTACTTTCATGAAAACTAATATGTTTAAAGTTTTGTTACGTTTGGAGTTAAGGAAGGGTTAGAATAAAATATTTTATGAACATACATGAAAAGTTTTGGGAACTTCGTATACTTTCATTAATATCTCGAACACGGTTGGGAAATCGTGGTAAGTGGATAGAAACTATTTGAAAGCTTACTAAATTCTCTACAAAAAAGATTTTAAACTATTTTTTATTAGGTTATGTCAATCGGAGAAATAAGTGCTTAAAACTTCAAATACGTCGGTTTTGTTCTTATGAACGGGTTTTTGTCGTTCTTTTAACGCGGTTCCTCCCTCCCTTCATTCTTTAATTTAATTTAGGAAGTTTATCAAGCTTGACATAATCACTTTTGGGCTAATACGGGTGGTCTATACCGAGTCCTTTGTTTGTAAACACAAAGAGCTTTCTGAGTAACGGTAAAGGGCAGTAAAAGTATATGACTTTACCTGGAAGTAGACCCTGCATACAGAGAATTGCAATACGAGACCTTCTCATTCTTTCTATCACCAGCTACCGTGTAACACCTTAGATCTGTTAATATTGTTTTACTCAGTGTGAACAAGTGTTGAAAGTGCCTAAAATTTTATATCACTATAAGACTATAGTGACTTTCTACTGCATCCATCTTAATTTAAGGTAAGTTATTTTTTTATTATTTTTTATCTGCCTGTTTTTATATTAGCCAACTCGTTGTATATCACTTTTAATTTATTTATTTTTATCAAATAAGTCGATAATATTACTCCTTCCTAACATTATCATTATTAAAATTTAAACTTAAAATTCTATTTCTACATTGCATTTACATTCCAGTGTCTTTTTAAATGCTTTGCTTCGTTAACCCATTATTAAAAATATTATTTTCACGTCTTTTGAATATTTTCAATTGCCTTTATGCTGTTGGTTTTTTATTTTATTTTTTAATTGATTTTATTCGTAGAATTATGACTATAGTAGAATAACACAAGAAAATGTGAAAAATTTTGATATTTTTCAATGCATTCAACGTATGAAATAGGTATCTCTAGAAGAGGATTCTGGGGTCTGGCGGACCCGACGAGGTAAATTCATAAACCCCTTTGAACAAAGGCCGAACCAAATATTATCTGTTTCTATTCTAAGCTTATCAAATGACAAAAGGGATATGAACGGAACCGCGCTAAGATGATGCAGATGCTGCGAGTCAGACTTTTTCTCCTTGGAGGACAGAAGAGAGGCATAAGAGATGGTTGGCCTACGTTTAGATGTGAGGGATGATGTAGAGGGCTGCAGTTGCTGCGTGGGTCGATCCTCTTTAGCGGTAGTTGCCGGAACCTGGTTCTGACGGGATGCACTGCTTGCTCTTTGTCTTTGAGCTCGAAGAGTCCGAAGCGCTTTGTAGACCTCACATCCTTTGTAGTTCGCAGGGTGGTTCTCGCCGCAATTGGCGCAGGATGCTGGTACGTCGATGGGTTTTGGGCAATCTTCGGATTTATGTTGTTCGCCGCATTTCACACACTTAGGTGCGTGATTACAGTAACCCTTGGTGTGGTTGTACTCCTGACATTTATGATACTGCATTAACTGATTACGACGGCGAGGCTCCTCCACTGAGATTTTGGTGTAGAGTAAATACTTTTCTTTATAAATTTCTTTGCTTTTCTCAGTTTTCTCTAGGTCCACGAAGAAGAGCGGGAGTTGCATTTTGGTCGTTGGGTGACGAACATTTATTACCCTTTTTGCATGGTAACCTACCTCACTAAGCTCTGCTATCTTCTGGAGGTGTGGATTGGTGAAGGTTACGAATGACTACTCGGTATGCCTTCTCTTCAGACAGCTGGTAACAATGGTAGTCAGCTTCCATATCATTAAGACATTTAATAATTGCCCTGTAGGCGTTACTATTAATAGAGCTAATGATTATGTCATTGAAACGACGAAGGCGAAAGATTTTTCTCCGGCGGCTTGACCAAGTCGGGCGCAGAAGGATTTATAATTATTAATTTTTCGAACATATATGTTCGGTGGCTTCTGGCTCACTATTTCGGTTGGAGGTGTTTTATTGACTTCTGTAGTATTTTTCTCTTCTGATGTTTTTATACTCCTTTGTTGTTTTTCTTTGGGCGATAAGTTGGTTGATGTCCTCTTACGAAGGCGTTTTCGTCTCCCTAAAGTGAAATTTTCCCCCATTGTATTGATGTCGATTCTATAAATGTCAGTTGTTGTTCAATGTCCAACGTAGTAGACATTGTGATTTATTTTTTTGCAAAAAAAAAGTGCAAAAAAACTTTAATAATAATAAAAAAAAAAAAAATAGCAGTAAATCGGGAGATTCGAACCGCTGACTGTTGGCCAGGAGTCGAGTACGTATGCTCTGAGGCAAGCAAGCTATAAGTCAATAGACAGTGTTGGCTGGATGAAGTATTATCCACGCTGAAGGGGCTCCTATATGCACCAGGAGCGGGTCGCCACAGGCAAGCCCCCACCACTAGGCCTACTAGTAGCGAGGGCTGAATAATCTGTGAATATTGATAACTTTACTTACAGATTGTAGGTAAACGGTGATGACTGGGTGAAGGAAATTTCACTGATGTGTGCACTCACACTTTGTCCATCAGTGTGCCAATTTTCATAAGAAAATATTACCACTGACCACCACTTTTCACTAGTAAAAACGAGAGCTTTAAGAAACGCTGTGTCACACTCAGAAGCAATGACACGACTCATTATATTTGGACGTGAAATTTTTACCTCATTTCTTTTGAATTTAATAATTGATTGAGTCAGATTTTGGATTTTATTGAATTAGTTATCATTGTCTTTATTTATCATTGAACCTGGCATATTTTCCTTACATAAATTACTTGCAGTATATTTTCCATGCGATATTTATTTGCGTATCTGTACACCAAACAAATGTAAAAAAACGCACTCACACACACACACGTGCCCACACACACACACCCGTACACATATACCGACCCATAATATGGATATGGGTCCCTTATCCATGCTACCTCAGTCACATATTCTCTAACACAGACGACACACACACCATGCGCTATCCTGCTTATTTAATTAATCTTATGTCTTTAGATTTTATTTATAATTCCGTTTTTTCTATAAAGTTATATACCTTTCTAACATTATCAGCATCATCTCCAAGGATTTCATCAATAATGTCTGATAACATTCGCTCTTCTCTAATTGACTGATATATTCGGCATTCTGTAAGTAATATTTCACTGTTACTTGAACGTTGCATGATTCACAGATTGAGGGTGGTTTTTTAGAAAAAAGGAATGAATGCGTTAATCTTGTATGCCCAATCCGCAATCGACTTAAGGGAACTTCATGTTTTCTATTGATGCTGGGTGGGGTCTTCCAAGCTTTAACTGTCGATTTAATTTCTCTTAATTTGTTGTTTTCTATTATTTTCCAAGTAGATTGCCAGTTTTGCAGACTATTTCCTTCAGGTAATTAATGATATCACTCTTTGGAACCCTATGATAGGGAATGACTTCGATTACAGCTCTTTTCGCTAAGACATCGGCCACCTCATTCTCTTTTATTCCGCAGTGACAGGGGACCTATACAAAAAGAACTGTTTCACTTTGAAGTTCTGCTATGGTTTCATGAGTGAGTGTGATCAGTGGATGGTTTGAGAATGGATTCCTCAGAGCAAGAAATACAGACAAAGAATCCGTAAAAATTACTTTATAATTGGAGTCAGTTATTATATTTAAGGCCTTCGTTATGGCCAACAGTTCGGCAGTGAAGATGCTACACATATTGCTGGGGGTGAACATATTGTTCGTGGCGTTGGAGTGTGTTGCAGCACCAACTCCATCCTTGTCCTTAGAACCGACAGTGAAAATGTGAATAGCTTGAGGTAATTCATTTCTTATTTTGGGAAATTCCTGTTGATATATATATATATATTGGTTGGTATCTTTTTTAACGAATTTGGATAATGTGAAGTTGATATTGGGAAAGGGTAGAGACCACGGTTCTCTGGAGGGCACAGCATTATGAAAAATAGACGGTAGGGCGATGTTGAATTTACATAATAGTTCTGATATCCGGAGAGGGAAAGGCTTTCTTGGTGCTCTTCGTCTAGGAATGTTTTCTGGGTCCTGGATGTATACGTTAAGAGGGTGATTATTGGAGGATAAGACTGTAATGTAGAAGTTAAGCGTTAATAATTCTCTACGGAGTTCTAAAGGCAGTTCTCCTGCATCAACGCATAGGCTGTTTGCAGGGCTGGATCGGAATGCTCTGGTTCCTAGTCTGATGCCAGCATGATGAATTCTATCAAGCATTTTGAGAGTTTTGGGGGATGCTGAACCATAAGCCATGCAGCCATAATCCATCTTGGCTCTCACCAGGCTGCGATATAACATCAACATGCTGACCTTGTCTCCTCCCCATTTAGAACAATACAACATTCTGAGGATATTTAGTGTCTTGAAGGAATTTCCTCACGTAATTTTTATGTGATTTTTGCAATTAAGGTTTTTATCAAAAGTAAGTCCCAGGAATTAAGTAGTATCTACAAACTTTATGGGAGTTCCATTTACAAACAATGGGGTTGGATTGTCAACTTTCTTTTTAGCGAAAAATATGCATTCTGTTTTAATATTATATACAGTGAAACCATGATTTTTTAACCAGGCATTAATTTTGTTTAGAGACAGTTGTATGTTCTTGTGCACATTTTCAATTACTTTTCCGTTACAATAAATGACTATATCATCAGCGTACAGCATTGCCTTGACAGGTTCTTCTATGTTCAACCCTTTCTTATAATGCATTAGTGGAAGGCAAGCTAGATGTGACTTGAGAGGAACTTGTAGATGTGCTTGGAACGGCATTATGTACATCTATAGGTTCTAGGAGTTTATCAGCTTGCTGATAAGATATTTTATTCGTGATTTTTAAATGTTGTATTTTTTGTCCCGTTGATATACGGGACAAAAAGCAACCCATGCCGGATGAGACCTCGCGCAGTTCTTACATTTAGGTGTTTACTTGCATTCCTTGGCGTGCACTTCTCCATATCTGCCACATATTGCTATTTCAGACTTACATGAAGCCTTTCCATGTCTGTACTCATAACAACGATAGCATTGTAAAGGCTTGACGTAAGGCCTAACCTTAATCACAAGAAAATCCAGAACAAGCCTTTCTGGAAGTTCAGGTCTCTCAAATGTGAGTATATATGAAGATGTTGGAATTTTCGTTCCATTTTGATTTCTATATAATTGCTTTACCCTAACTACTCCTTGTTTCGCTAATTCATAAGCAACCTCCTCTTCAGGGCACTTATTGAATTCATTACAACTAATGAATCCCTGACAAAAATTTAAAGTTCGGTGAAAAGAAAATTCAACCGGTAAATTCTCATAAGGTTTTATATTTTATTGATTAATAAAATCTTTTTCAGAAGAAACTTCTAGGAGAACCACTCCGGATTTCCAAAATTTCACTTTAATTTGAGGCCCATACCTTTTAATGAAGTGGCATATTTTGAACGGACTAAAATCCGAAAATGTCTTATTTTGTGCATTTTTTGAGATGAATATTGTTAAAAAAAATTTAAACCATTTACCAGGCGGTATTTCGAAATTAAATTTATTTGAACCAGTAAGGTTGGTTGTTTTTGGATCTACTTTGTTGTCCATTTTACTACGCCAATCAAGCTGTGTTTATAAACATTAATAATTGATATAGGCTATGTCTAATCGAGTAGGCATTGATTCAGATGAAGCAAACAGTGTAGCTCTGATAAACAGCCAGTAAAGGTTATGAATACATCGATAGCCAACAAGCGTCGTTCATGAACGACTGCCCTCTCAATGAGGTTAGGTTCACTATAATCTCACGTCCCAGATATTTATATTACAATATCTTCAGTTCTACTGCTCTATTCCCAAAACACCATGAAATGAGCTATCAGTAGCTATTAATAAATAGATTTAATAAAATTTCACTACACGGCACTACAAAAATTCCATAAATAATGTAATTTTTCAACCACTGGCATATAAAAACGTGAATCCCCCCTTACAAATGTAATTGAGGATTGCATAAATATTAAAGAAATCGATAGAAGCGCTAGTTATTTCTTCTTAAGCGACTTCATACGAAATTTGTCCTTCAAATTTCTTTAAACCTGACGAGCTGGGGTGAAGTGAATTCCGGATTCGGATTCAGCGTGTCAAAATACAAAAGAATATATGTTTGGTGTCATTGGAAAAGATATTTATTTATGTAATATTTATCAAAAAAAACAAAACATAAATGTGAAATAGGGGCCAAGTTCCTCCCCCCAAAAAGGGAAACACTCCCTTCCCCCAAAAGCGAGAAATATCTCCTCCTAAAACCCCCAAAAAACGCCTTACCTACACTCAAAAAAAATTAGTATGAGTTGGTGTACTAAGTGTACCAAAAATATTTTGGTTGGTATATTTTCAACCAAAAATATTTGCCAATACAAGAGATGATACAAGAAAGAAATGTCCAAGTTCATTACTTAGAAGACCTCATAGTTACTTACTAAGAACAGTAAAGACACTTCAACTGACCTTTAAAAACAACAATAAAAATACTTATATCCAGTCACTAAAATATCACTTTTCTCAACCAGGTATATTCTTAAACTTGGCAATGTTTAGTTTTCTCTCTAAAGGTAATTTCGGCACAAGTAAAACATTGCCAAGTTTAAGAATATACCTGGTTGAGGAAAGTGATATTTTAGTAACTGGTACTTTTATTGTTGTTTTTAAAATTCAGTTGAAGTGTCTTTACTGTTCTTAGTAAAGCCCCGTTTCCATTACTACAAAACTGCCCTGCGACATGTCGCGCGACATGTCGCCGCAACAAGTCGCAGAATGGAAACACTTTGCAACATGTCGCTGTGACAAAAAATGTCGCAGTCGACCGTGCGAGAATACATGTTGCAGAGACTCGTTCCTAAAGCTCCGTTTCCATTACTACAAATCTCCTTGCAACATGTCGCACGACATGTCGCCGCAACATGTCGCAGAATGGAAACACTTTGCAACAAGTCGCAGCACATGTCGCTGCGACAAAAATGTCGCACCGGCCGGCCGGTGCAACAAAACATGTCTCCGCGACTTTTTGCCTACTAGCCCAGTCAAACGGCACTCAAAAAGGGGTCGAAGTGAAAAGTCTGTGTTGTGATTAATTAATTCTATGTTGATGGACATTTTTCAAATCGTATTTTTTTTAAATTATTGCCGTTTTTAATTATGGAAAGGTTTTCTTTGATCTTCCTTTTTAATGTGTTCCTTTCTCTATTTAAAATATCAACGTCTGTATAATTAAAATTATGTTTATTATTTATTGCGTGTTCCGTCAATGTCGTCGAATTCTCGTTTGTGTCTATACTTTTAGCATGTTGTACAATTCGTTTTTGCAATAGTTGTTCTGATTCCCCTATGTAGCATGAGTTGCAATCGTTACAACGAATTTTGTATATATTGTTTTTTGTGGCTGTCGGTTTAACATTGTCCTTAATATTGCTAAAATTATTTTCAATTTCATTACGAAATGTCCGACCTATTTTGCCAACTTCTTTAGATATTAGTTTCAGTCTATTAGCTCTTAAAGGGTGGTAATGGAAAGTACTTCGTCAAATAATATTTGTTCAAAAGTAAAGTAATTTAGAGAGTCGATAAATGTTTATTATTGTACAAAATTTGATTTTGGGAGTTACAAAAAAATATTTTTGCATAGGAAAACCCTTTAAGAGGTGCGAACAACGGCACGAAACATGTCGGGCAAAATAGAGAAAATAAAGAAGTTGAATATAAAAATATATATACATATACATACATATATATATATATATATATATATATATATTATTTTTTAATGTTTTCCGGTACTATAATATTCTATTATTACTATAGCTATAATACCATATATTAAGTTTATAAATTTGTAATTATATACTAAAAACTGTAATTAGACAGTTCCTTAAACCTATATAGTTTCCATTCCATTAAGTTATGTTCCAATTTAAACTATTCTATGTTCCAATTTATAATATCACCGTCAGCGTTATAAATTCTGATCATTAATTACTGCCCATTTACTGTAATATTAATGCATGGTTCTATTTGTTGTTAGCACCTGATGATGGCACATTTCTGCTGAAAGGCCTAGTGCAAAATAAAAAATAAAAAGTGGGAAGACTGAATTTTGTTTCACCTTCTGGGATATATATATTAATTCTTCTGAATATGACCCAATATATATTTTTTTCTTGTTCTTTTTTCTTTTATGGCAGAGGGTCGATAAAGCAGAACACCATTCGTTTTTATTCAACTACTTTATTCTCTCTATTTTGCCCGACTTGTTTCGTGCCAATATATATATATATATATATATATATATATATATATGTGTGTGTGTGTGTGTGTGTGTGTGTGTGTGTGTGTGTGTGTGTGTGTGTGCGCGCGTGTGTGTGTGTTGGTATTCGTAGTGGTAATCTATAGAGGAAAATATACTTTAAACTACATCGGTCCATAAGAAGGGGTGGGGGGGGGGGGGGGTACTCCGGACTTACATTGCCAATTCGCCACTACCAGCCGTAATTTTGGTTATATTTCAACAAAACTCAGTACTCGTAGTGGTAATCTAAAGAGAAAAATTGGTTTTAACAATAAACCAAATTGGTTCATTAGGAGGGGGGGGGGGGTTACTCTGGACCCAAACTACTAATGTACTCATACCTGTGGTAATTTCTGCTGTTTTGTAACGAAACGTGTAATCTGATGAGGAATAAGTGTTGTAAACATAAACTAAATTGGTCTATCGAAAAGGAGGGTTTACTTTGTACAATGTTTCTATAGGATTAGCCTGCTAGACGTAGGTTCGCAAAGCTGCCGCTAGGAGCTCTTCCTACCACTAGCGGGACTGTATCCCATTCCTGCGTCAGATCAAAATGCAATAGAGCAGAACTATTCATGTAATTGTTTTATTTATGTAGGTTATTTAAAGCATAATATTCAGGAATTCAGTCTACACTACCCAAAATCAGAGGAAATTGCTTAGTTATGCAGCTCCTGCGCGAGGGATTTATTTTAATAGTATCATCTAAAGTTTGGACTACTTTTTCCTTGGCCCCTTTCGCGAGATTCTCACTTAAATCTTTTTTAAAAAATAAAGCACTTGTCACTGGACATTGTAAAACACTCGAAAACTACGACAGTAGCAGTGAACGAACTGAGTAACTGAGAATCGCGCTGAAGATTAATTCATTCACTAAAAGAGTAAGTTGCATTGATTCATTTACTACTTTTTGCTATTTTTTTTTTTTTTTTTTTTTTTTTTTTACAAAAATTACAGTGTTCTCCCATCTTTCAACGCTCTTTTGCGTGGAAACTTCGCGATGTACGTAAATATGTTTGGGCCCATAAATTGTAGGCAATTGTGTCCTTTTTATTTTACTTCCGATTTAATTTTTGCGTAAATAACTTCCTTTGCACGTTACAAGCTGAAAACAACTAAAAAACATTATTTTTGGTGATTTCTTGATGATTTCTCATATCTGCCGAGCACATTTTTGGCGGAAAACTTCTGATTTGTGTTCAGCACCCCCAAAAAACATAGAATAAGCCAATCAAAACAATTACACCAAAATTTTCTGCTTGAAACCACCGTTTGACTGGGCTATGTGGTAATGGAATCAGCCCGCATCTTGTGCCAGGACCACACGCATGCGCAAAAGACCGTTTACACATACAACCCTGTCTAGCGGAGTAGGGAATTATTCAATACATTTTTTATTCAATAATCATTCAAATAACATTTTATTTAATAAGAATTTATTCATTCAATAACTTATTCGTCTACTGATTTATTTTTATTCAACGAGTAACGGGGTTGGCTCGTTATTCATTACATTTTTATTGAATAAGCATTTATTTAGTTATTCATTGACTGATTTTTTTTTTTTTAATTTAATGAATAATTAATTATTTTGTATTCTTCATTCATTATTTTTATACATTTAAAATAATATGGTTCATCTATTTATTTAAATTTTAACGTCCATTTATTGTTAACTACAAATTTTAGGACGGGTTATCTATTGGTTACTACCCTCTTCTAGCCAGGATAGGGCTGATGCCTTAAATAATACGGTTCATGTAACAACAAACTCAGATTCTTTAAGTTCAAGAAACAATATCATTTGAATAAAGAATTTTCATTAAAAGTAAGAAAAAGTTCAATGAAGAAAATCTCTTGTATTTAACAAAAAATTGCAGTCAAATAAATCAATTTCATTCAAAAAATTGTTTCACTCGAATAAATAACTGTATTCAATAAAAATTTTCATCGTCATTCAATGAATAGTGACAGAATAATTAATGAAAAAGTATTCATTATTCAGAATGAAATAACGGAATTATATATTATTCATTATTCTGAATGATTTTTGCTCTGACTGCTGTCTAGTGTCTACAGAACCTAACCTAAAACGTGTCTAATCTTCACATATTATTAACATATGTTAACCTCGTTCCTCCATCAAATACTTCTGCGACATGTCGCAGCGACTTTTTCCCTGCAACATGTCGCAGAGAGTGGCCCCTGCGACATGTCGCCGAGCCTTTGCAACAAAACTGTGCAACAAGTCGCAGCGACATGTCGCGCGACATGTCGCTGCGACTTGTCATAATGGAAACGTACCTTAAGTAACTATGAGGTCTTCTAAGTAATGAACTTGGACATTTCTTTCTCATGGAACAAAAAAGTACAAAACGTCATAGGTAATATGACAATCCTGTATCAAGACCTAACTGCGTGCCATGTTATATAGTTACATAGGCCAAACGGTGTGAATTTGTGTAAGGAACGAACATGCAGACAGACAGCTGAAAGACTTTTTTTACCTATCCTAGTGCATTCCCCGGACCAAGACCTACCTGTGTGCCAAGTTTGGTCAAATTCGGTCAAACGGTGTGAATTTGTGTAAGGAACAAACATGCAGACAGACAGCTGATAGACGATTTTGACCTAGCCTGTGACACTACCCGGATAAAGACCTACCTGTGAACCATGTTTGGTCAAAATCGGTCATATCGTGTGGATTTGTATAAGGAATAAACAGTTAGGCAAACAGCTGATAGACGATATTCAACTAGCCTATAATTCTCCCCGTATCAAGACCCACCCGTGTCCCAAGTTTGGTCAAAATCGGTCAAACGGTTCGGATTTGTATAAGGAACAAACATACAGACAGACAGCTGGTATAAGATTTTGACCGAGCCTATATGCCCCTAAATATTTCTTAAAACATCAAATATAGGTTCTTCATACCGAGACGATTCATTTGCTACCCCACATCATGGGTTTTGGACAGAATGATGGGTTTCCGAAGGAAGTACAAAACTGGCACGTCCCCACCCCGGAAGCGGCGTCAAACACAACTTTTCAGGATTTTTCGATTTTTTCTTTTAATAACACCCTCATATCTATCATCCCGCAAAATTTCAAGTCTCTAGCATCATGGGAAGTGCCTAATAATTTTGATGAGCCAGTGAATCACAATGTAAGGAACAAACATGAGACAGAAAGCTGATAGACGATTTTGACCTAGCCTGTGACACTACCCGGATAAAGACCTACCTGTGAACCATGTTTGGTCAAAATCGGTCATATCGTGTGGATTTGTATAAGGAATAAACAGTTAGGCAAACAGCTGATAGACGATATTGAACTAGCCTATGATTCTCCCCGTATCAAGACCCACCCGTGTCCCAAGTTTGGTCAAAATCGGTCAAACGGTTCGGATTTGTATAAGGAACAAACATACAGACAGACAGCTGGTATAAGATTTTGACCGAGCCTATATGCCCCTAAATACAGATAATCACAAGTTAAGTCCAAGCCGGGTGGATCGGTACTGTTACACAGACGGCTCAAAAATCGAATCTGGCACAGGAGCTGGCGTGTGGATTCAGGGGTCCACACATAATGTTGCCCTGCCTCTGGGGAGGTTTGCTACGGCATTCCAAGCCGAAGTCACCGCCATTAGCGCATGGGCAGACCTAATGAACAGTGGCTTTCCAATAGACAGGCGCTTCACTATTTTTTCCGACAGCAAAGCGGCCATAAGAGCTCTATCCACGAATAGGATCAGGTCAAAGGTGGTTCAGCAATGCAAGGACAGCCTAAACATACTGGGACGACGCACACTGGGCAAAACGACTGTTTTACGGCGACAAAAGTCGAAAATTTGATGTCGTCGTAGAAAGTCAATTCACGTGTCAAAACGTGCTCAAGTCTTCTATTCATTAAAAACCGAACATTTTTTTTTTATCTATTTTAACCCAAACCTGTTTAAAACAATAAGGAATGCAACCATTGCTAGTCTCTTCCACTTCCTCGGTTTAGTCTTGTTCCAACTATGGTCCTTTTAAGTTGTGTTTTAAAAATTGTGTGCAAATTTTAAAAATTCTTTTCACAATGGATTTATTACCTAGTGGTATGTTCTTTATAAATATATAATATATATCTAATAACAGAAAGGTATATCGAAGAAAAAAAAATATTAATGAAATTATTACTAGATTTTTCAAATTTTGTTGATTACTCATATTACGACTATTTTTTTTCGATAAGCCTTAAGCTTCTACTTTACTGTCTTGAGACTTTCAGCTCCCCCTTCTTCCCCCTTTTAATGCAAATTTAAATTTAGTTTAGGCAGTCAGATAGAAGCTGAAGAATCCGCGGCGCACAGTGGGCGAAAATCACATTTTAGGTGGACAAAATTTAAAAAAAAAAATTATAAATCACTTACTAAATACTGTCTAGTATTAGTAGGATTAAGGTAAAATGTAAATATTGCCTTTCTTGGATCATGAAAGGGCGCGGAAGGGAATATTAATCGGACTCTAAGAAAGGGAACAATTTTCCAGTGTTTATTGCAGTTTTGTTCTTGTAATTACTTTTCCATTTTTTGAACAGAAACTATACATGATTATTTAAATTTTAAGTCACCGGTGTATATGTAATTAGCCAATGTAAGTGTAGTTTACCATATGATCCACTTCAAGAACTGTCATTAGAAAATTAGGCAGACGATACTGACTCGTCAAAAGAAAATGCTGAAGGATGTAGCAGTATAGAATCAGACGATGATTGATGGATAATTCGTTTTTAGTGCATAATATAATTGTATATATTTGTTATTATTAAAAAAAAGGAAAAACAAGTCAGTACAATTACTTTTTTCTTCAAGTTGTTGTTTTTGTTATTTATTTTCGAATTATAGCGTATGTATTATTTTTTATGAATATATGTATTATGTTTATGTAAATAATAGATGTAAAAAGGTACTACTTAAATGTTCCGTAGATTTACAAAATGTTTTTCCCAATTTTTATCTATTATGTCAAAGAATTTGTGTGTCTAAAACATTTGTTTGTTGGATATACTAAAAACTATAGGTCAACGATTTTTTTTAAATATTTTTCCCTATCTCAGTGACCTCAAAAATATTGAAAAACACAAACAAAAATAATTTATCGCCCTAAAAGTGGATTTTTGCCCAGTGTGTGACGTAACAAAGTCAGACTAGAGTGGGTTCCAGGCCACTCTAGTATCCAGGGCAATGAAAGAGCTGACGAGTTGGCCAATATCGGGGCAGCGACAATCCCCGTATCACCAGAACCTCAGTTTGGGATTGCGCCAGCTGTGGCCAGGTTAAGTATTACAAGGTGGGCGGAAGCTGAGCATAGGAGGAAGTGGTGTAGCAGCTCCACCCAGAGACAGGCGAAGCTGTTCCTTTCCTGTGTGGAGAAGAAGAGGACGGAGACTCTCCTTAATCTGTGCAGGTCCAAGAAAAGACTAGTAACAGCTCTTCTTACAGGTCACAGTAGAATGCACCGGCATCTCTACTCTATGGGGCTTACCAGGACATCATGGTGCAGACTGTGCCTTGAAGACGACGAGACGCCGTACCATATCATATGCAGATGTCCAGCACTTGCGGCGAAGAGATACCTGGAATTTGGTGCAGACTTCATAGATGACCCTAGAAGGCTTCCTGAATTGAACCTTCAGACTCTATTAAGGTTCATCTCGGATACGGCACTGTTGGTGTAACAGGCTGGCTTGTCGGGTGGCACAATAGGCCTTGTTGGCCTCGGTGCACCTCCCCTTTCTCCGGGCACCCGCCTTAATAATAATAATAATAATAATAATCCTGCAAAATTTCAAGTGTCTGGCATCATGGGAAGTGCCTAATAATTTTGATGAGTCAGTGAGTCCTATAAATCCCGATTTTCGATCGCTTATATCTCAGAAACTATTCGATGTAGAATTATGAAAATTTCCAGTTTTACTCACATCTAGAAGTATAATACCTCTGTAAAATTTCATAACTTCATCTTTACCTGGTTGAATGTTATGAGAGGGTAAAAATCAGCTCTAAGACCTCCTGTAATATACACACAGTATGCTTAGGCCGGAAGTTGGCCTGACGCACTACCTTGCGCCTAGATTATGGATATATTTCGCATGATAAAAATTATTGAACTGCCTAGAATATGTTACAAAATTTAAATGTATACTAATGATATTCATCTATATCTAATGACCATTTTCAAGACGATAACTTTATATTATTATGACACGTTTTTACCACCTTCCAAAGGAATTTAGCTATTAAGCTAAATTATAAAGCTAAAATGTAATCACAAATTTCAAAGCATTTCACCTAATCTCCATGTAACCTAACAACAAACATACCGAAAATGATCCCTGTTAAAGTTTATAACGTGTAAGTGTGTGTGTGAGTGTGCGTGTTAATAAGATAGCGGCCATAATGTTTTTACACAGGAAGTTGATATATGACATTCCCATTACAGTAATAGTATGAGATCGTAAATGATAAAAATCAGTCCGTGGGATATATTATTATTATAAATATTATTCGAAATATTTATTATTTTGCAACGAAACCGTGAATACATCGTCCTAAAGTATCTTAAGCTTCTTATTTTTTTTATTGCGGATACACATGACAGTACCGACCTTCCGTGATTTTTTTTTTTTTTGTTGTGCATCCGCTACTGGGGCCATTAGCACTCCTTGGCTTGAATTTTTATTGTTTAGTATACAATTATGTATTTTAAATCTACACTAGCTCCTTTTTAACAAATGTCGAAAGTAAAGGAAAACTTATTATCTACATCTAACCTAAATGTTTGCACGCATCTCTGGTTCATTAAAAATACCAGACAAGTCCAAAAATTGATATTTTGAGATAAATACATCTTCTTCCTCTCTAAGGTCAACTCTACAGATTGAAATTATTGCTGTCCCCAAAAAGCAGATAGTTCACATTATATGAGTGTGAAGTATTAGCGATTCTAAAAAAATAAGACATGTGCAACGCCTTTCCATCAAAATCCAGACTAGTCCTTGGACCTGTCTCCTATTTTCAGAATGTTTATCATTCAAAAATAATTGACAATTTGTCAGGATTATATAATGAATAATCTTATTTGAGGATTAAATCATTTTCATAACCATGATTTCTGCAGATAACAAACAAGACCATAAGAATTTTTTTTATATTTTTTTACCTCTTCTCTTAAAAAATATATTTATTTTATGTACAATGCAAAGCTGTTAGTTAGACAATGGTAGGAATAAAAGAAATTTTCATTTCATCGAGCACAAATGAAGGTACGATTTTTTTTAAGTTTCTGAAAATTCTGATATTTGCAATGACCTCTTCATATACAAAATTTAGTTCTATTTTAAACAAATGTTGAAAGAATTAACTATTGTTAATTCAAATGTTGAATGAACTATTTTAATAAAAAGAACATAAAAGTTGCATTACTATTAATTTTGAGAAATGAAAGCATTCTAGTAGAATAAATATAACACTTGGTTGTGACATACAGCGTCAATATTTGCCCATAAAACACACGAGGCAATTTTAGTGGCATGCAATCATGATTAATCATTGACCTCTCTTATATTATTTTACAGCAATTTGATCAAAGAGATTCTTTGTCACCACAAAGTTCATTATTCAATTTAAGCAAATAATGACGCATCCAAATCACCGTTACAGCAGCACCGGTAAATTGCATGGGTCGTTCAGAGACCGCTTTTCATCAAACTGTTTATCTGATGGGTCATTGTTATGTCCGGCCTCATTAAGAACCGGGCCGATAAATTCCTGAAACAATTACCCCGCGAAATGGCTCCCATTTGCAGTGGCTTTAAGCCCCGTGAAATATTGTGGTTGTTGGATCGTGAAATCGTTATGAACGATTTCTGAAGCACTAATAATTTATTTCGGGATTACAATGAGCCCCTTACTGAAAAATTATTTATGTTCTTACTGGTTTGCTTGCCGTTTGCCACATTTTTACATGAAGGTTGGAATCTACTTGAGATGTGTTGACTCTTTCTGAAAAGGTTTCACTTAGCAGTAGATTTTAGAAAAAAGCTAATAACCAGTAAAAAGGCTCCGAAGAGGAAACACGTAAAAAAACCAAAAAAAAAACCGCTAAATATTGCAAAAATTTAGAATATTGGTATTGTACGCTAAGAATAGTATAAATATTGTGTCTTCAGCAGCTTTGTGGGATATTGTTTGTAGAAATACATCTCTCTCAGCATTTCTTGGCGCTCATTTCGGAAAATCACAAATTGTTTTCAACGGTTTTTATCCATTAAATGGGTCGCTACTCACCGAGATTATTATTTTTTTTTTTTTTTTGGTTTTAATAATACATAAAATTAACTTAAAATATTTACAGGCATTGTACAACAATTAATTATTCTTACTAGCCAATCAGTATATACTCTATCTAATTTGAGTTAATTTTTTTCTCTCTTTAAGAGGAAGGGTCTTTACGATGGATCAGAACGGAATGGATTGATCTCTGAATTTCTGGGGTGTTGACAATTTGGAATGAAATTTTAGGAATCTTGGAATTTATGTTTTGTGAGATCTAAGTCCAGGGCATGCCAAACGAAACGGTTTGGCGCTCCTTTGCACGTTTGGGCAAATAAGGTTCACTTCAATATTGTCTCGAAGGTTTTGGCAATTTTACTATTAATGTATTTAATTTATTGGCATGTTTTCAGCATCTAAGCTGACCTATAAGTACGTTCTTAATCTTCAGTTTTCGAATAAGGAAATAGAACTGAAAAACAAATAAAACTCGTTTTTTATTTATTTTTTTTGTGTGTGTTGTTTGTGATTTCTATAATTTGCCTATATACGTGCTTTCCTTAAATTCTAAAGCGATTTTTTCACACTAGGTTTTGTACTAAATAATTCTTCGTCATTTCCCACTTTTTCAATGAAAGATTAACGTAGCCCATAAATCAACTTCTTCGTGTTAGTTTCGTTTATTTTTTTATTTTTTCGGGTTAAAACAATTATAAAAACTTGGTAGTTGAATATATATTGCAGACATATCTTCATTTTTTTTCTTTATTCAATAATATAAATAATACAATTTTAATTCCTTCCTCCTAAACAAATAGCTCTCCAATGGCAATGCAAAGTTTTGTAGAAGCCGTACATACATACATACAGCTTTGTGGGATCTTGTATGTAGAAATACATCTCTCTCAGCATTTCTTGGCGCTCATTTCGGAAAATCACAAATTGTTGCTAGCTTCATCAGGTTCTTAGGAGATGACCAGAGACTGAAAAACAGAGATACTTGTGTACATGACACATAAGAGGAATCCTGATGAGAATTTATAAAGAACTCTAACAAAAAAAAAAAAAAAAAAAAAAAAAAAATGTCTTAAAACCTTTCTTAGTAATTTAATCTAACTATCGGTATGGGCTGTGAGGCAAACTTCGACAGCATAAGATATTATAATTTTAATTATATATTTTCAGTTTGCAGCTTGTATAAAAAACTTCTTTTTTTTGTTTAAATATATCAGTTATAATTTTGTGATAACAATTTATAAACATTTTGTAAGATATAATTTTTATTCAGCAACATTTTGAGGGAAATACATGACACAAGTGTTTGTAAACCAGCTCAAAAGCCTTCTCGGTGGGAAGTATGTGTTAAGGCCAGGTCATGAATAGGCCACACTCCACTAACTCTCAACTCCCCTAGTCAGAGAACTCCCGCGAACGGTGTACGCCATTTGACACTGAAATTTGAACAGCTTATTGAATTTTAACTAACTTTAGGTTAAGTTCTAAAATACAAGAAGACAACGTACAATAAAATGATAAAGGGGCACCCCGTGTTCTAGTGGCTCGGGTCCCACTGGTAGCAAGTATTTTTCTCATGGACCCGTTGAGAACACCCCGGCTGCACCTTGGCTGTTGGCACTAATGGCCAAGATATCGGTGCATCGCAAAAAGAAATTAAATTTCTTAAAAAATATGGTGAAATTTAGAGGCAATCGGATCTATTAATGGTTCTCAAGTCCATAGGCTCTGTAATTTTAAGTAAAAAATATAAATATAAGCGGAAAATAGGCGCATTTTAAATAATAGCAGAAATATATGTTCTCTGGACTCTTTTATTTCTTCTAAACTTATTTTCCTTTCTATAGCATTTGTCTATGTATTCCATTATTATTTCTTAGCCCGCCCTTCGCTATTGTACTTATAAGCTACAGGCTACAACAACATTTATTATACCGGAGTGGATATGATTGTGAACATAATTATAAAATTATATTGCAGAGAACTACCAACAATAATATTTTTCTTTTTACTTTGGAAAATGATGTTATCGATATAAATTTCAAGATTTGACATGTATTGCGGACATTAATGGTGTAAATGTCACAGTGTGTATATAAAGAAAAATACCTGGCTGAATTTTTAAAGCGACTCGAGAAATTGATTCATATTAAATCCTGCTGTATAGAAGACATAACGATCTCAGAGCGGAATCTCCCAGCCAATCCGGGTGGAAAGTGATTCTCAGCCTCTCTCTGGATTGCTTCGGATTTTTATGACCCCATTCAGTTTTATAGGAACATTTCATCTTCGATCATCTGCATTCTGATCGTAATGGCTTTCGTACGTTCTAGTTCTGCACGTACATATTACACTAACTACAAATTTAGCTGTACGTAACTACTGCATGTGTTTGTTTTTTTCCGTTGAAGGTGTGGGCGTCGACATTATCCAATTAAAATATAGAGAAATATTAAATTTTACAAAAAGGAGCAACTTGTCCCTGAATGAAGAAGATATTCGTCTATGTGTCCAATCCATTGGCCCTGTATATTTGGATGATGTGAATAACCAGTTCTTACTAATAAATCGAAGAGATACATTGGTGAAAATTCAATTGCTAAATTACCATGGTCTTATATGTATTAGATATTTCGATCAATTTTTTATCCATAACCGTTCTTTTATCCTTAATATTCGGACATAAAATGCTCAATTACTTGTATCAAAACGTCTTTCTTGTGCGCTATTGAATTATCTCAATGGTTTTTATCGATTAAATGGGTCGCTACTCATCGAGATTATTTTTTTTTAATAATACATAAAATTAACTTAAAATATTTACAGGCATTGTACAACAATTAATTATTCATACTAGCCAATCAGTATATACTCTATCAAAGTTAAGTTAATATTTTTCTCTCTTTAAGAGGAAGGGTCTTTACGATGGATCAGAACGGAATGGATTGATCTCTGAATTTCTGGGGTGTTGACAATTTGGAATGAAATTTTAGGAATCTAGGAGTTTATGTTTTATGAGATCTAAGTCCAGGGCATGCCAAACGAAACGGTTTGGCACTCCTTTGCACGTTTGGGCAAATAAGGTTCACTTCAATATTGTCTCGAAGGTTTTGGCAATTTTACTATTAATGTATTTATTTTATTGGCATGTTTTCAGCATCTAAGCTGACCTATAAGTACGTTCTTAATCTTCAGTTTTCGAATAAAGATATAGAACTGAAAAACAAATAAAACTCGTTTTTTATTTTTTTTATTTTGTGTGTGTGTGTGTGATTTCTATAATTTGCGTATATACGTGCTTCCCCTAAATTCTAAAACGATTTTTTTCCACTTGGTTTGGCACTAAATAATTCTTCGTCATTCCCCACGTTGATTAACGTAGCCTATAAATCAACTTCTTCGTGTTATGTTCGTTTATTCTCTATCTATCTTTTTTGTGTGCATCTGCTGCCGAGGCCATTAGCACAATTTGGTCGTTTATTTTTTTATTTTTTCGGGTTAAAAAAAAAATAAAAACTTGGTAGTTGAATATATATTGCAGACATGTCTTCATAAAATTATTTTCTTTAAAACCTATTCATATAAAACGAATTGGTAAATAAGCAATACAAAGAAGAAAATGTTTTAAGTTTTGCTCTGTTTTCCTTCCTCCTTTTTTTTTTTTTTTTTAATATAAATTTCTTTATCCAATAATAAAGAGTTGCCCTCTTTTGATTCATGCCCTTTTCAGGTGGACACTTTCAGCGGTTTTTTCCGGATTATAGCAATCATTAAATCATTATTTGGTCATTTATATATTTTAACAAACGACAATTCTCGATTTTATTCCAAATAGCCGGAAATATCCATATGAAAATCAACAAGTGCATTTATTGCATCAATTAAAGGATCCATTAAATATGAATTAGTGTATATGGAAATCTGTTTTTTAGCATCATTCGATACGGGCGTGTAAAGCAGGAGTGCAGACCGTAAAGAGAGAACTCTAGCCTGTTTATTTTCCATTAGGCCCTGCTTCGGGTTAAAAGCGCCGATATTTCTCCACATTGACAGGCTAAAAGCTCCAGCCGATGTCAAACATAATAACTTATCGTCAGGAAATGGAGCATGAAATGCAGCTCTTCTTCATAAATCATTGTTGGGATTTCAGCTTTCCAGCGGAAACAGTTTGCATGTGGCAACGTGGCGAAACATTCATAAAAATATTATTAAATAACAACCTTCAAAGACGTCGAAAAAAAAACAAAGGTAATCGAAAAACGATTCCTAATGGCGGTATTGCGGTTCTTATATATTTTGGGACACCAATCTTCATGCATTCCAAAAACACACTAATGTACATATGTGTATATATATATATATATATATATATATATATATATATATATTAATTAAAGACTGGGTTGGCCTAGGGGCGGTCAGGCAGGTCGAATTCAACCCATGAGCGAAGACACTTATATATATATATATATATATATATATATATATATATATATATATACAAGTGTCTTCGCTCATGGGTTGAATTCGACCTGCCTGACCGCCCCTAGGCCAACCCAGTCTTTAATTAATTTAATAATGGGTACCTTGGGTGCTAATGACTATATCAGCCGAAGCAGCCAAGGGGAAAATCAGGTGGCCGGAGCATAGTACTGACCACACTATCTCCCTTGTGTGCCGTATGGTCATGAATCAGGTACCTCTATAGTATCTGCCCCTCTGGGCCCTCGTGGCCTGTTACGGGATTGATTTATATATATATATATATATATATATATATATATATATATATATATATATATATAATCGGATATTTTCCATATAAGTGTTTTGCTTACTCTTTTTTAGGCATAAATTTGTTTCATTTCTTTTTTTTATTGAACACCCTATAGTAAAGAATATAAAAGTGGGTAGTGTTGAGTGCCTTCCTGAATAATTAGCTTAAAATAACCTAGATAGATAAATAAAATAAAAACATAAATAGTTCTGCTCTTTTGAATTTATTATGAGCACCTGTTTCAATTATTACTTTTATAATTCATTTCCTTCCAGAGTTTTGTGTATGCGTGGTACAACACTACGTAATAAATACACAAAGCTTCAAATTTTCGTCTACTGATCTTGAGGAATAAAATCAAATAAAAATTACGTCTGCTATTGGCAAATAACTACTTTCGGCTCCAGTGTAAACCCCTCCTCCTAATGAACCGATTTAGTTTATTTTTACAAAACATTTTTCTCTTCTTTTGACCACAAAGCATACCGAGTTTCGTTGAAATATAACAAAAATTACGACTATTATTGACAAAAAACTACTTTGGCTCCGGAGTAACCCCCCCCCCCTCCAGATGGAACGATTTTGTTGGTTAACGAACTCGTTCGATCGTTTGATAGGGGAATACTATATACCAAGTGTCGTGGCGAAAAAACGGACACATATATAACTATATATGTATATATATATATATATATATATATATATATATATATATATATATATATATATTTAGATAGATAGATAGATAGATAGATATAGATAGATATAAATTTTAACTGGGGTCATTTTTGGTGTCTACTAGGTAGGATCGATAAAGATTCGAAGAAATTTTTAAAAAAAATCCGTCATGAGTGCAACCTTAATACTGTCCTTCGGAGGAAAGTGCTAACAGTGCAAAGAATTTAAATTAAAAAAAAAGTTACTGTTTTTGAATTTTTCCCTTTAAATTTTATTTTATTAATAATTTTACGTACATATATACATATATATAAATATATATGGCGTACATCATATTTATACAAATCTGAGGTGGAAAGTTGGTTTCAAAATAAGACATACTTCTGTAAATTACTAAGTAAGATAAAAATAAAAATACCTTCAAAATAGATATTATTACAGGTAAACTTACTGAATTTTTTTTATGAGACTCAAATTCATCAAAAAAATTCTTCTGTGATACTTACAACGCTTAAGAAAATTATACACGTATATAAAATTAAACATAACACTTGGTTTCAATGATGTATCTTGTTTTGATACCTGACGACTGGTCCTACTTTTTTTTTTCCTAATACATATTTCAAACAATTCTGATTTAACGTATCGCACTTCCTTAATTATAAATTTAAATTTTAATATCAACCATTCAATAGGTTGTAAAATACAAGCAGCAATATTTTGGCTTGCTGGTATTGTGAAATAAATAGCTACACTTCTTTAAAACATTTTATTTGTAAAATACGGCTTTATATATACAAACAAAAATTGTGTAGTGCCTCTGTTGTATAGGGTGACTTGGGAGCAAACACTCTCGCCCAGTTGTGGTCCCATGTGGAGTGAAGAGGCCGTGTGGGAGGCTGGTTGTATTAGTTTTAATTCCATTCGCGGTCATCTGTGGATGACTGGATGTATATGATTTATACCCTTCTGCAACGACCATAAAAATAGTCCCATCCATATAAACCCTGGAATCCACATTGTGCTTCTCATTGTTTGTGGTGATTTGTGGTTCTGCTCCTTTATTCGCCCGATAAAACGGAGGTTTTGTCTAGATCCAGCAATAAATATTTCACCGACTAGCCTTTGAATAAATTCTCGTTTATTTGTATATAAATAAATCATTACTATTATAATGCAAATTCTTGTTTTATTCTTCTGTCATGTGTTAGCTGAAGTAAATTAATAATCATAAATTAATATATATATATATATATATATATATATATATATATATATATATATATATAAAACTTAGCGATAACTTGGAAACAACTACGTTTTGTATCTTTTGTATCTACCTGTATAAGGGTAGTAGCACAAGGGTAGATGATAACACAAGCAAGTCTAGACGACAACTAACTCCTTTAATACTCGCTGGGCCTTATATAGGCTCAGCGTTTGTTTACAATATACCGGCCTTTATGCCCCCTAACAAATGCCCCCCCCCCCAGTTTCTGACATACTGGCAGAAACTCTAAATACAATAAAACACTAGGGGAGGGGGCCAGTTATCCTATACAATAAAGTTACACTAAAGACTATACTATATAAAACTATACTGATAAGCTACCCGAATAATTGTAAATAAGGAAGTAATAATAACTATACAAAAGAAAATAAAGAAGAGAAAAAAACTATATATATGCGTACAACTCATCCTCTCTGTAAGATAATACCAAGATAAATGAAAAACGTATTCCACGTGCATAACTACATGACAGGAAATTAAATCACTAAAGCAAAAAAAAAAAAAATAAAAAAAAAAATAGAATAATACTAATAATAACACTGGCTAAATAACACGGCGAGTAGAATCCGCTAACGACGTCCCAGAGCGCGGCCTTGCCGGAATCTTGAGCTGCTCAATGTGGGCATTCTTCTGCCGAAACGGTGCGTCTTGTGTCCGCAGGGTGACTAGGTTCCTTTCCCTTAAGGCTATTACCGTGTATGGTTCGTCATATCTGACATCTTGTTTGGAGCGGTTCGACGGAAATCATCTGTATACTGTATCTCCTGTCTGTAGTGGGGCTCTTGGATCCTCGATATGTAAGTTATGTCGTTGGACACGGGCGCACTTCTCCTTGCTCAGCCGTATGGCGGCTGTACGACTGACTCTGCGCTGGACTGCGTGAAGGCGCTGGACCTCTGGAACAACCACTGGTTCTCCAGATATTATAAGGCAAATATTATCAATGAATTGCTTACATTTTAGCACTTTCCTCCGAAGGAAAGTAGCTATTGACTCATGACGGAATTTTTGAAAAATTTCTTCGAATCTTTATCGATCCTATCTATTAGACACCGAGAATAACCCCAGTTAAAATTTATATATATATATATATATATATATATATATAATATAAGTATATATATATATATTATATATATATATATAATATAAGTGTCTCAGACACTTTCACAATGGTTACTTAATTGCCAACCTTGGTCTTCCTCTGCCGCTCGGCATTTCCATTGCTGACAAAGGCTACCAATGAGTAGCCGAAACGTCCGAAATATAGATTTTTTTAAAACAAAATCATATTGAGGTTTATTTAGCCGAATCCCGACCATTCCATCTGTACTTATCACCTCGACGGCTAACTATCTAATCATCATGATAAACTACATCGGTTGACTAGAAGGAGGGGTTTACTCCGGACAGAAATTACTAATTTCCTTATACCGGTCGTAATTTCTGTTGTATTGTTACGAAACTCTGTATACGTCCTGGCTATCTAATAAGAAAGAAGTGTCGTGAAAATGAACTAAATCGGCCTATTGGAAGGGCGGGGTGGGGTTGTTACTTTGTACTATGTTTGAATTGAATTCTCTTGCCAAACGTAGGTTCGCGAAACTCATCAAGATCAATAGATGAACATGTTAAGCTTTGTGTATTTATTACGTAGTGTAGTACCACGCATACACAAAACTCTGGAAGGGAATTAATTACAAAATTAATAATTGAAACAGCTGCTCATAAAAGGTTATTTTAAGCAAATTATTCAGCAATGCACTCGACCCTACCCAATTCTGAGGAAAGTGCTTAGTTATGCAGCTCCTGCGTGACGGCCGTTTATGATAGAAATGGATAAGTATTTTTTGCAAGAATCCTCTTTGACTTGAATAATTCAAAGTAGGTTATACAAGCTCTCTAGTGGAGGAACTAAACACTAATTACACCAAAATGTATAAAGTGTTGCTACATGCCGCCACAGCCTTGGTGGTCAAAGGTACAGTCCTGGTCAGAGGTACAACGCCTTCCTCTACTCAGGTGGCTTTTTTTTTTCTTTTTTTTTTCTTTTTTTTTTCATTATTTGTGTATATGCTAAATTGTCAAAGTTTCATTACAAATTCTACATCTTGGTTTGTGTTCTCTTCCCATCAGATTAAAAGATATGAATTATTAGAGGATTAAAACCTTCTTACTTGCTTGTGATAAACATTCATCCCAAGTTTTGAGGCATTCAAGGTGAATGTCATAATATTGAGACTGAGCTTTTTTTCATCTTCTCATGAGCTTGTAACAATATATAAACAATCAATATTTGAAATATTTTGAGAGTCACTCCAAAGATAAGCAAGCACACCTCTTCATGAGGAAGTAACCACCTGCTTTCCTCTTGGATTAATCCAAGGGCGCCGGCTGCTTGACGTAACGTTTTTATCAGAACTGAAAGCTTCATATTTTCCTTATAAACATATTAACGATTGGGAATGCGTTCAATATTGGTATTTTCTCACCAAAAACCACTACACACTATTATGTACAATTATTCTTTGTTCAATAACATGTATAATCTATTTCCATGAAAACAATTCAATATTTTGATTAAACTGTCTTGCTATTTCACTGGAAGAATGAATAAAGTAAATATGTTTTCTTCTAAAATGTACAATAATCTAACAAGAATTAATTCATATTTACAAAAGAAAGGTTGGACAAGGCCCATTAGCTGGAGTGGTAATTTGCGGTCCCAGAGATACAGATTAATAAATGAAAAGCATACAAAAGAATAAAACGATCATTTCTTTATAATCGATGAAAAATAGCAAAAGACTTAAGAAACAAAAGAATTAATACGATATCAAACCCTGACTAATATAAAATGAAAAAATATGTACAACAACATCATTAAATAAATCAAAACAAAAATCACACTAATAATTAAATTGCTGGATTAAAAATTATCCATACTTATAGATAGCGTCGAGGTACTTGCAAAGGACGTCTCAGTTACTCACATTTAGAACCTTCACTAACTCTTCCTTTGAAAAAGATGTCCTTCCATAATACTTGAGTCTGAACTCCTTCAGTACAGGACATACTGGAAGGAAATGGTAGTCTTGGTCTTCTTTCAACTTGCAAATAGAGCATCGGGATCTCTCTTCTATTCGCCAAGGCTTCTTATTAAGGTAGAACATCTCTGCTCTGGAGTTTATTATTATCCTTATTAGATAAAGATAACAGCCATCTGCCATGTACCGCTCTCTTTAAATTCCAGCTCTATGTACAGAAGGTGTGTGGCAAGCAGGTTTTCCTTTCTCTTTTCTTCCTACTACTACTACTTCAGTCAGAAGTTGCTCTTACTTACATGGTCCCATGAAAAAAGCCTTCAATACTCTCCCCGGTTTTATTATTTAAGGGTATATAATCCAATTTTAATATATATTGAAATGAAAATAAGCACAAGAATGGGAAATTCAGTGGCTGTAATGTTTCGGAGTACTTTGATTTCACACCTAATGCGTTTCTCTTTAAGAGAATAAAAAATATAATGACTTACCCAATATTCACAGGTTTATTTTGATTAGGAAGACATCACTCCGCCTGCCTTAGTCGTCCGGGTGAAAGGCTCTTCTCCTGGTACAGCTTTGATGGATATTAAAGCTAGAAGAAAATATTTTAATACACAAAATCCTAATTCTTGTCTTAAAAAATGTGAGAAAAATAAATGGCAAATCGTTTTATAAAAATATATCTTTATACTGAATTCGGATGAAGAACTTGTCAATTGGTAAATTACTTTCCCAGTCATAACAGTGTGATGCTATAGTGCAGTGTGGTAAACTTGGGACATCTTCCAACTGGCTTTTTTTCTTTTTTTTTTCTTTTTTTTTCTCCTAAGTTATTACACGTGGAAACACAGAGGGGAGAAGGCAGCCACTGCTGATATTCCCTAAGGAATTAACCAACTGTGTTCTCGGAAAATGTATGAAATATGTACAATGGAGATTTTATGAAAATGTAATTCATTACGATAAACCTTCATCAGGCAACCAACCCCAAATGTATTAAACTTTTATATTTTAGATCATATGCTTTTTTTTTTTACGGCACTTCGAAAAATCTGGGCCATTAGCGCCGACATCCAGGGTGCAGCCAGGAATTTTCCGACGAGCCGTGGGATGAGAAAATTCCTGCGGGGGGATCGAATCCACCGTTATGAGTCTAAGGCGCTAGCCACTAGACCACGGGAGACCCCCATATGCTTGATATGTCTACTTATGCACTATCAGAAGGAATGTGCCTATACAAATTTATAAATATAAATGTGTGATTTCGTGAGTTTTAAAAGGATTCTGCCCTAATATCTAACACCGATACTCTGAAACAAATGGACTTTTTCTCTGACGACGAAATAACATTATGGATTTAATTGTATTTTTAAATTTTATTTCCTTGCTAGTAAACTCAATGTAATGCCCAAAAACCAATAGAGGAAATATAGTGTGAATTTATGGGATGTTGTCTATTGTAACTAGTGATTGATCTGGAATTATTAATTTGGTGGCTGTAACTTTTGGTTCCTTGGAACAAAATTAGAAAATAGAAAAATTTATTTTGAATATCATCAGAAATGGACTAGTGAAAATTGTTTTTTACCTTAGCTAGACTGAAACATTTACTCGGAAATTCTTTCAGGCAATTGATTTTTTTTTTCTTTTTTAATCCTGAAGCATATAATAACAGTTAGTACTATTCAGAATTACATTTAGAATATGATTTAAATGCTACTTAATGAAAGCCTTGACTTAACTTAATGTCATCGGAACCTAAACGTGGCAAAGTTAGGGTAATTGCTTTGTGCAGAGGATATTGCTTTGAATCTATTAGGATTTCAGGGTTTCCCGGAGGACAGATTACATATTCTCTGATTTAGCCCCATCCTCCAAATCCGGGCAGTGCTTGGATTTATGGCGTTAATTAAGGTTTCCTAGAAGGAAATTAAGTGGTCGAATAATCCATTCCGCCAGGCTGGAGAATTACACCGTCCTAAGACGTTAAATACTGAGGCTGGAAGTGTCCGTAACTCCAATACGGATGTTATACGTCCTAATATCATACTTTCATTACGTCCGGTGAGGGTTATATTTGTTAGGAATCGGATAATCGCTAAGAGATGTACGGATCTTACTCGCTCTTTTATTCTCACTAATTGTAGTAATTTGATTAAATTTATTACAGTTCCAATAAATTACTATCACAAAAAATAAAAAAAAGACGAGAAAAAAAATAAGGAGATAAAAATGTAAATACATATATATTTATAAGGTAGGGCACTGACGACCAAGCGGTTTTTCGCCCTAAATACTTTAAACAAGCAAAAACGTTTCATAAGTTCTAAAATGTATGCGCTCTTCTGAAATGAAACCACAGCTAAGAATGAAACTTGGAAAAAACTAGATTATCTCATCAAGAGACCATTGCACGTTGTTTCCAGCTGTCAAGATCACCAAAGAAATTAGGGCAGATGGAATAGCTTTTTTGAATTCCTTGAGCTGCCACATATTTCAGATTTCATTAGTGTTGAATTACTTTATCTATGTCTCTTGTTTTAACATTCAACCATTAGCAATGTAATTTTATGCATATTTTTCGAGAAAAAACACCACTGGAGGCTAGGGATTGCACATGGTGCATTAATTAAAACATTTATTTCCATTCTGCATAAGCAATAATTTAACAATTTAAATTTAATAAATTTTAATTTCGAATAAACAAACTTTTAAAAATTAAACCACTTCATGGATACACTAATTGAGAATGAAATAGCTTAGATTGTAGGAGATTGATTAAATACTAGTATAAACCTGTTATTGATTTCTTGAAGAGATCATGTAATGTTATACTCATAGATAAGAGATTATATTGGATAGTTTACTCTTATCAAAATTTGCCTTTTAATCCAATCTATTTAACAAAGGTTTTCCAACAAGTTACTTTAAACTAAAAAAAGTCTAACTAGATATCATTATGTAAAAAAATATGAAAATATTTACCTAAATTTCATTTGTCTTCCTAGAATTTGTTTTTTGGAAATAGTTATGCCTACGTTTCAGAAGGGTTTCTTCCTCTCAATAAAGAGGCAGGAATGGAACCTTCACTAATTCTCATGAAAATAATCCGTTCGTTTTATTAAGGAAAATTTGGTGTAAATGTAAGTTACTGTGAATCTTAATACGTGAAACAACAGGTTCAATGTCAGTAATTGTAAACGCCACTAACAATGTTCCACAAATGTTATCGACATGACGATCTAGATGTCAAATATTTTTTAATTAAGTACAATTAGGCGTAAATCTATGAGATTAAAATAATCTCTGGGTAAATTAAACTAAATTTGGGAGTGATTAATAATAAGTTCTGATTAAAACTTTTAGTTACACTGAAATAAAGACATGTTTTCTATTTTCCACCAGATCCATATAAACTGAAGAATGTGAAAATATATTTAAAATGAACCGAAAACGTTATAAAATGAAAGTAGTACCTATCGTTAAATACTACCTGTTTCGTTGTTAAGATTTACAAATATACCCTTCATGGCTGCAAATAAAATTATATTTTATTTCATTTTAATGAATACTTTTTTACAGCGTATCAACAAATTGGTTATGAATTCTTTCAACGTCTGGTTTTGGGATAATCAGATTATGCTCGGAAGGAATTATTTTCGTGATAATGTATTTTTATGTAAACTTTTCAAGCCGATGACATTTATTTTGCCTTTTGAGGATAATGTGCGCTTGCTGCAGGCAATATATCATTTCTGCAGCAGTTATTATGTTCGTGTATATGTGGTGTCCACAAAGGAACTGATTATCACAAAAAAAAAAAAAAATACAAATTTCTTAAAATATTAGTTTTTATCATGAACATATCGCACTAGTATTTTTAAAGTGATACAACTCAAAAATCAGCGTTTTTAAGTTATGACTATGACAGACGTGGTAAATATCTCTTTATCAAACATCAAACATGTGTTTTCCTGTCCTAATGGTAATCCCCCTACATAGGCAAGAGTGAAAAATTTTCAGTTTTGTCACTTTAGATATACTTGAACGACATATGATTTCATGAGGTGTAAAAAATTGTTTAGAGTATTTATTGTGCTCGGCTAATAATTATTATTATAGTACGGGAAAGCGTCTTAGGTATTTGTCTGCTGATCTCTCGTCTTATGAGTGCTTGGTGGATTTTTAGCTTTCGTTATGTATGACATGTTCAATTTCGTGGTGATCACGTTTGTGGTTTCACCGGACCTCCACACATATATCAGGACGATGGTAACCTTTGACGTTCTTCGTCCTTAAACCCCATTCATACATACATTCTCGTCTTATGAGGTGGGTCTGTGGTTGAGCCGTGTGTGCCCTAGTTGCCTAAGCATTTCTGCCCTTCGAGACATCCCACAGAAGGGGGGGGGGATCACATTATACCTACTTAATTTCTTTTTATTTTTGTTGTCTCTTAACCTGCACCAAAATATTCCCCTTTGCTGTATATTTGTTAATTTATTAATCCATGTATATTTCTCATAACAACCTGTTATTTTATTTTCATGTACAAATTTCTATTCCAGATACCCAAAAAAATATAATATGTTTATTTCTATCTGTATTCTTGTTATGCATATCAACTCTTAACAAATGTAAATATATAAAACGTTCTGTATTCATCCGAGCCTTGCTAAAGAATGTGCGCATATTACGTAGCCCCCACACGATGGAATGTTCTAAAAACCGAAATCCTAGATAAAAGAGATAACCCAACGAATTTAGTACACAGCCTAAGCTGTTTGAGACTGTGCTCAGCGTCGTAAAAATAAACTGCGTAATATTAATAAGAGCTCATTAAACAATGACATCAATAAAAACCAATCCCAAACATTTGTAGAGTAAATATTTCTGTATACTACAGCAGACACTCGAAATGATTAATTGGACAATCTTATTGCCACTTAACATCTGATGTGACGTTTTATCTGGCAACGTTCAGGAATATCATTCATTCTACTGGTCATGTTGTGTGGCATAATTGATAATTTCGAGTACTCACATATCTTTCAGGAGAGTTCTTGAACTTCGAGAACTGTCAAGGTATAATATAAGCCACCTGGAAGCGTTTGTTGTCATTCGCACTTCGACTTCACAGGTAGGAACATTCTCTATGTATTATATGCTCTAAAACATTAACATAGAAATAAAATTCTGTAAATATTTATAAAATTGATCTAGGTCGTAGATTAGTTTCTATACAATATTCGTGACTTTTTTTTTTGCACATAAATTTGCGTTGTGCCGAATTAGAACAGAGATGGGCATCATTTTATTTATAAATAAAAATAAGAATTAATTCGTACTTCATATATTTGTAAATACGAATATAAATAAATTCGTATTTATAAGTGTGAATACCAATTTATTTTTATTCGCATATATTAAATATAACAATACAAATTTTATTCGCAAATTTTCCTGCGAATACAAATAAATTTACAGAAAAAATTGTAAATAATCACAAAAAATGTGAATATTTACAAAAAATCGAGTGATTACAAAAAAAAATCACATTAAAATATACGAATAAAAATTTATTCACATTATAATTTGTGAATAAAAATGTATTCACAATAAAATCCGCAAATAAATTAGGAATTTATTCGTATTAAGATGATATTACGAAAGTTATTGAAGGTGGGGGTCTTCCGTAGAAAAAAATAAATAAATAAAAAAAAAAAATAATATATATATCAATAACTTTCGTAATATCATCGTGGTCCAGACTGATCGTGACCGTGCTGGTGGAAGGTTATCCTCCTCAGGTTGAGGCTGTGAGTTTTACTTTTGTGGCTTTTTCCCCTGAAGAGGCACCAATAAAGGTGTGAAACATGTAGGGACGTAATGAAGTTAGTGAAACTGTATGGTGAAGGTTTTATTATTTGACCTTCCGCCTACCACGAAAATAATTAAATTCAAATGTCTAATCACTGTCAAGTTTTTATATAAAACTTATACTGCCTTGTTTCAATTCTATTATTTGCTTTCCAAGCTGTGAAAGACTTATATCTTGAATTGGGCACTTTTTATCGAGTGAAATCTACAGTAGATATTTATTTATTATTATTATTATGCTATAAAAATAATACTTTTTTGAACAAGGAATTAAAATTACATTTTAATTTCAGGCGTAATGAAGATAATTTCAATTCTTGCTGTAATAGCGGCAGCTTGTGCTTCCCCTATCGATGAATGGAGCAATTTCAAGGTATGTCGAATTTATGTTCTACCATTTACTGCAGTTGCAAAAGCATTTTCTGCTAAAAATGTTATTATCAAATCAATAAACACCATGTTAATCCTAAATTTCAGACCTTGCATCAGAAAAAGTATGAGAACTCGGCAGAAGAGCTTCACCGTAAAAACGTCTTCCTAAAAAACAAAAACATTATTGAATTGCATAACAGCAACTATCAAGATGGAAGTGTTTCATACCATATGAAAATGAACAAATTTGGAGACCTGGTAAGCAAGTGTTTTTGTTTTTAAAATAAACAGTATTATGAAAATAACTTACAACCAAATGTTGTAAGTAACCATTATATTAAACTTAATATAATGGTTTTATTTTAGACAAATGAGGAATACAGAAAACTCATGAACTTCAAGTTCAACCAATCAGCCATCAGCAGAAGTGGTTTGACTTTTAAAGCCCCAGAAGACGTTGATATTCCAGATTCGATTGACTGGAGAGAAAAAGGTGCTGTGACACCCGTCAAAGATCAAGGAGACTGCAATTCATGCTGGGCATTCAGTTCTGTGAGTACTCTTCGATTGCACTCAATTTCAATTAATTAGTTATAAAAACACATTTAATTACTTGTATTATGGCATCTGATATATTGAATATATGATGGCAATAATGAAAATATGATTATTTTTAGACCTCAAACTTTTAGCTAGGTACGTTAAAAATAAACAAGACTTTGATCAATATTCTCATATTGTTATTGGAGAAGAACGAATGATATAAAATCAAAAGTTACAGCATTCATCAGCAGAAAAATTATATTTCTATAAGCTCCAATAAAAATTGTATCTTAGTTAAATTACCCATAGACTCCCATATCCATTAAGAATTTTCATCTCAAAACGCGGTGTTATATACGCTTGTGTTGTAAATGTCGTCTCACAAAATATCAGTCGCTTAACAGGTCATGTAAACCATAAAAACTACATATAGTGGATAGAATCATATTTATGGTGTCTTCCAAAGGAGATGTGGCCCTGCTGTTAGAAGATTCTCCTCCCCAATTTGAGGTTCTAATCCTATGTTTTTTTTATAAAATATTCCGCCGAAGAGGCACCAAAAGAATGTGAAAAATGAAGGGAAGCTAGGAAAAGAATAAGGCTTAAAGTTTAAAGTAAATTTCCACCGTGGATGTATTGCTTTTATGCCAGAGCCAATCACAAAAAAAAAAAAAAAAAAAAAAAAAAAAATGTTTCATTAAAAAAATTAGGACATGTATTTATTTATAAAGGAATATTACCCCAAGCAATAACTTAGTAAAATTATTATTTTTAGCAAACGTAAAGTAATACATACACAGCGTCGTGCTTGGATATCCAACGTGAGCGAACCAGATGTGTCTAATGAATGTGGGCGTGCGTGTGTATGTTCTTGCGATTACCTCAATGCTGCAATAAACTTAACCTATTTCATTGTCTGTGTTTGTGTATGTAAGAAATGAACTTAGGGAGGAAATATAACTGGGTTCCTCTTCGCTAAAAGGACGCTGGGATGTTTTAAATTTTGGTGGTTCTTAGACGGAAAATCAATTTATCATTAGCATTTAGGAAGAAATTAAATTGACACATATATTTAATGTTTTACACAATTACATTTCAATATTTCGGTCAAATGAAATTCTGTTTTTAATAGCTGCAGAAGTATATTATCATTAAAATAGTCAATTCATTGATTAAAACTACAAAATATTTAATAATACTACTAAAATATGGTATACAATTAATATAAATAAGACGTTTCATAATCAAAAGAAAACAAATGCCATTAAAAACTGCTGAATACTTATGAAATTGTTCTAATACTAGCCTTTCTTCACAGACTGGAGCACTGGAAGGACAGAATTTCCGGAGGTCTGGAAAACTGGTGACCCTCAGCGAGCAAAATCTCATCGACTGCTCTAGGAGGTATGAAAACCTCGGCTGCTTCGGTGGGCTGATGGATAACGCCTTTAGATATGTATTGGCGAATGGAGGAATAGATACAGAGGATTCTTATCCATATGAAGCAAAGGTATATTTATTCCTTACAAATGTGGTATTTATTAATGTAAATGTACGTGGAGTAAACAAATAAAATAAAATAGTAGAAATTCATGAAAACTAAGCCCTTTTGGTTATGCAAGGCTAAATAGAACTAACACGTTTATCTGCAAATTACATATTTCCTTTGGTGCTTGGTTTCATAGAACTGACTACCTATAGATTTTAAACAAGTAGTTCTGAAAGGCTCTAAATAGGCTTTAGGCACTTGAATTACAATCCTGTAATTAGAGGACAGAGTGCCTCTTCCAGGGAATAAGAGTATATTGAAGAAAATAATACTCTTGCGGTACCTATGCCACATGTGATTTTTATCAAATGATCATTAAATGATCAAGGGAAATTTTCTCTTTTAGTAACTCCGAGAAGTTATTATATTGGATCAATAGATACTCCTCATGAACAATACCATGAGTGAAGCCTTTACCAATGAGCGGAAGCCATTATCTTTTTCAAAAGGAATAACTCATTCACATCTGTGTTCCCATCCTCTTCAAATTATTACAGATAGAATAATATAATAATGGCCTACAGTGTATTACAATTAGAAACATGCTCACACAAATTGGTTATTAAAAGGAGCAAAAAATATCAAACAATAGGACACGGTAGAGATATTTAGAGCTATTCCAATCTCTCGCACTGATTGGAAGGGATTTTGATAAACGATGGCCTTAACTCTGCTGGTTTCAATCTCTTGCGGGCCAGGCTTCTGAAGCCTCATTCATGTCATGATTTCCTGCTCGAAATTGGCCCATATAGACATGTAGCGTGTATCGAGGCATCATCCCAATTATTAGAAATGCATTATTTGTCAGAAAAAAATCACATAACCACCTCATGTCAAATAAATAATATTGATCAAAAATGAACTAGTATTTCACAGAATTTCATGATTTTTTCTTAATTTTATATATATATATATATATATATATATATATATATATATATATATATTGTTTTTATTTTCGAATGATCAGATAAAGGTATACTCAAGTGGTTTAATTATAATAATTTTAGTAATTTGCTGACCCTTTACTCAAACCGTGGAATTCTCGTTTAAGGCAGAAGGTCAAAAAATAAAAAAAACTCAAAATAGTTTCCAAAATTTTATTTCTCTGAAACTTTAGAGGAACATGTCATAAATATTACAAATTACAGCCTCAATTTGAGGGAAAACCCCCCTCTGGTAAGCCGCTTTGAGACTGGCAACATGTTCCCGTGAAGGGGCATCAAAAGGGTGCAAAATATGTAGGGAAGAAATGAAGATAGTAAAACTATTTAGTTCTCTAGCGAGAATTCCAAGATTTTATCATTAATCTTTGTCATAATTATTTTTCTTCGGAAGATACATTTAAACACAGAAATAACTACTTATTTATGTATTTTTTTCTTGTATCAGAAATGCTTTGCCTTGACTAGTGTGTAGGTTGAATTAAAATTCCATAAACGCCTAAGTTTTTAAAAAATTACCTAATTTAAAATGATTTTTCCATTGCAGGATGGAATGTGCAGATTCAAGAACTCCTCTGTCGGTGCTCTGAACTCTGGATACGTTGGAATCTCTAAAGGAAATGAAGAAGATTTAAAGAAAGCTGTTGGAAGAATCGGACCAGTATCTGTCGCCTTGGACTCCGGGGAAGACTCTTTCCGCTTCTATTCTGGAGGTTAGTTGTAAAGAATTTATTTTTTACATATCATTTGTACAAACAGATTTTTCGAACGAATACTTCATAAATTTAAATCAAGTGTAAAGTCATAATGTATCATCTTAAAAATAGCTATCCTATTATATATTATACTTGAGTATTATACTTGAGTTACATAAAATTCTTTCATTGTATTCTTTGAAATTACAGGAGTTTATTACGACAGTAAATGCTGCGCAGAGAATCTCATCCATGCAGTCTTGGTGGTTGGATATGGAACTCAAGATGGACAAGACTATTGGTTAATTAAGAACTCATGGAGCAGTAAGTGGGGAGAAAATGGTTACATGAAACTGGCCAGGGATAGGGATAACCATTGTGGTATAGCATCAAAAGCTATATTCCCAGTAGTATAATAATCATACAGTATTAGTTATAATAATTATTTAAGTATTTATATTTTTTATACTTCTTGTGATTATTTATTGACATTTTTTTATCATTACTTTAGCAACATATGTACTAAAACTAGGTAGACCATGGAAACTACATTATTTCGCTAAATTGTTTTTACAAATTTTACGAAATAATGAAATGCGTTTCAAAATGTAGTCAGAAGAAGGAAAGACAGAATTAAATGAAAATTGAAAGTTATGAAATATACCGTTCATAGCTTTCGACTCATGACACTCTTAAATAAAAGTGAAAATAGAAACTAATATTATCAGTTTTTTTTAGTCTAAAAAATAGCATTAGCGTGTTCTTTTTAGTTTGTTTATTAGCGAACCTGTTATTTCCTTGTGTTTTTTATTTTAGATTTCGGTCCTTTCACGAATTCATGAAATAGTTCATTTAATATTCGCATTGTTTGATTTCTTCTTGTTTTAATTTTAGGGACTTATTGATCTGTTCTATAGCCAATTTTACTGGCATTATACGCTTTTTATTGAGTAAAATGTATAATATAACCCAGAAATAATAAAATTACATAATGATAGCTAAAAACCCTAAGGGAGAAAATATATTATGTCATATTTTACTTAACTGACTGAATTAATTTACCACTAATAGTAATAATAATGAATGTGATTTAGTTATCTATTTAAAAGTCGACATAACCAATATAAATTATAATCATTATTTCGGCCAAGACAGAATTTGAAAAATATAACAACAATTACAATACTCTGACCTCCTCGTTCTTCCTCATACAATAACCAAGTAATTATTTAAAGCAATAAATAAATCTTTACTATTCCAAAAATCATCATTTATAGCTAATAGTTGTCAAATCCGATATTTAAATGATTTTATATTGTTAAGAGGAACAATATTTTAACCTATAATTTTTTTTTTAATTGCATTAATTTCTATTTCTTATAAAAACATTTTGTACTTATAAAAACATTTCTATAACTAATATTAAAAGAACACATGGAATAAGTTTTTTTTTTACTAAGTGCACATTTGTTGTTATTAACATAAAAGACAATTCTCATATTTTTCGCAGCGAATAAGAAAACCAACAAATACCGTAAAAATATTAGTAATAAAATTAAAGGTTTTAAAACCAAAATCGAATACTTAAGCCAATTTTTCTTCTATGAAAGTTACTAAATATTTTCCAAACAATGCATTATATTACACACACACTCACACACACACACACATATATATATATATATATATATATATATATATATATATATATATATATATACATGTATATATATATATATATATATATATATATATATATATATATATATATATAAATATAAAACTACAATTATGATCAGATAACTAACTCCTTCCAAAGAGTTTTTGAGATTGTAAAGAATACAAATCAATAAATAAAAGTTCTTAGAACGTTAATTACTCACTGTTACTAATGCCTAAATATAGTACTTCTGACCTATTGGAGACATGAGTGGAATTTTACAAAATCAGACTACTTCAAAGCATAGAACTCAATCTATCAAAACTGTCAAAAGAAATCGAATTGAGAAATCTTAAAAAAGATAAATAAATAATTGGATTTCACAAGCAATTCATTACCTGTTTGATGTCATTGTATCGTTCAATGTCCACGATAAATGTTGATATAATCATGGTATATTTAAGTTCTTGAATTTTCTTATTTTCTTGTTGGTGAGTATTCCTGGGCTGTCTGCAGCCAAATTCAATTGGCCAATAGCAAGATTATTTTATAATTATAGGTGCACATCTATTGATGTTTTCATATGTATCTATATTTATTTATTGATTTCTTGGAACTAAATTATTTATCTTAATATTTATATAATTTAGAATAAGAATTTATATTTATTAAGTCTTCGTTTACTTTGTGTAAAAAAAAATACGCTCGGAAAGAGATGCATATATAAAGAATGGATTTGAGCTATAAAACGTTCTTCACAAAGGTGGAATAATAGTTTTACCTCTTGTGCCATCGCTTAAGTATATTAAAATTAAATTTAAATAGGTTAAAATTAAATAAAATACCTTTTCAAGAGTAGCCATAACTTTATTATAAAAGAAAACTTATGTACTAAAATATTTTTATTTTCATGAACATTTTTAGTTGTATTAAATCATGAACTCCTAAGTATGCTTATGACTAGATGCTTTATTAGGTGCTGTATTATCACCATAATTTCTAAGTTCGCATTGTGATACCAGCTAAATGCTTAGTTATTATTAACTTTGTCATTATTATTTAATTTTGTACTTTTTTTAATTTTATTTGTTTATGAGATGAGATATGAATATAATAAAATATAATAATTTGGAATAAATTACTTCTTCCATCTTCCTTTGAATTTAAACTTATATTTAAAACTCGTATTCAAGAGCTCTTGACCTTTGGAAAACAGATCGTTAGATAACGGAAAAGTGTCTGCACTTCTGAAATACTTACATGGTAATATTATTACTCACTAATTGTATTACTGTATATTTATTAATAACGTAATATTATCGAATAGGAAGGAGCGAGGTTAGCTCAGTGGTAGAGCACTGGTTTAATATGCTGGAGGACCTGAGTTCAAATCCCGAGCAAGCACTAAAGATTTTTATTTTCAAGTGTCTTCGTTCAAGGGTTGTGTTCGGCCTACCTGACCGTCCCTAGGCCAATCCACCCATTAATTAATTTATTAATGGGTACTTTGGTGCTAATGACCCTAGCAGTCGAAGCAGCAAAGGGGAAAATCCCAAAGGTGGCCTGAGCATTGTCCTGAACACACTTGTGTGCCATATGGTCAAGAATCAGATACCTCTATAGTATCTGCCCCTCAGGGGCCTCGTGGCTTGTTACGGTATTGATCTGATTATAGAATAGGAACCTCGGAAGCCGTGAATCCATAGGTATAGGCACCATCTGCTTCAGGTCCTGTCTTATTTTAGGAAATGTAGATTTATGCAGCGATTTACTTCATTAAAATGTTTAATTTGCTTTTCTTGAATCTTTCAATTGCTTGGAATAGTACTCATGGTGTGTTGACATCGAATACTATCGGAAAGTGTTACTTTTCCGAGAGTATGTTTTGAGCTTCGAAGTAAACCGTGGCATGTCTAGTGAGCGTGTTGTCTAGTCAATGTTGGTGTAAGGTTCGAGTCCTCGTGCTTAGATGACTGGCTTGGGCGTTTCGACAGTGGGGGAGGGAGGTGTAATTTCGTAGTATTCGAGGGCAGTTTCAAGTGTACCACTTTTTGTGTTTGTTAGTTCTGAATCCCACCTAGTCCTAAGAGCATTAATATCACCAAGAAGCATTAATAGCCGAGGAAGTTAGGTCAATAAGTCCTTTCTCTTGGTGCAAGGTAAATATTACTAACAGTCATTCGAAAAGGTTTGTATTCTAAACAAGAGACTGCCAGCAATATAGCTCTAAGCGTTTATGGTTTGCTATAAACAGTACCTTAAGGACTGAAATAAATAAATGCGAAGATGAATATAATGAGAGAACGGAATAAATTCTAGTAACAACCAATATTTTATTCTACAAACATGTTATTCAAGTGAAAGTGGGGTTGCACAAATAAAATATATGATAAGTTCTCAATGTTTTATATGAGTCACACTTAGATTATTTGATAAACTTTATTTTCTTTAAGGTAGGTACTTCTATTTTTAACTTATAAATGTGTAGCTCTAATATTGTATAAATTTATAAGTGGATGTATAACTATTTGTAATCTTTAATGTATACTTGAATAATTTCAATTAGATGATTGGAAGTTTAAGTAAAAATTGTATAGAGCAAGCTTATAAATAAATAAATAAAAATAATAAATAAATAAATGTTATAAAATATAGAGGAATTATCGATAATAGCGGAAGGTCAATAAAACTACACTACTCACTTTAACTGTATTTATTTCCTCTCTTACCAACATAAATATCGTTACTATAGAGTTTACTCAAATTTGAGTAAAGAATCACTTAATCATTAATTTAAAAACAATTTCGTATTGTGCATATTTTTTTATGTACTACACAGTGTATTGTAAAATTTTCAATTATATTTTGCCATCAATAATCAATGAAACAAGATCCCAGTAAAAATACATATTTGGTACTTTTTAAACTTTATATTTAATCTACTAACTGAGGCAAGGATATTGAGCAATAAAATGGATTTGTTGTTATGAGGGGGCATACTTTCCATGCTAATGCACCCTGGTCACGCCCCAGGCGTGCTCGGGGTAACGTTTGTACTATCTCATATCAAGGCTTGGGTAATGGATTTCAAGGGCTCATAACATTGCGGCCACATTCAGAAAAAAAATCACATGATCTCTAAATTCGAAGTATTCCTTCCTAGCCAAGGCATTGTGCTTTATTTTATCAATGAAATTGTTGTTATTTTAATAAAGAATAATAATAACTTTGTGGACGAATTTTCCAGTTTATGAATATATTATATAAATTATACGAATATACTCGTAACTTGGCCTCTTCCACATATATTTTTCCTCTTCTTTTAATAAAGACCTTATAGGTCACAAAATTACTTCAAAACTTTGTACGAGACCAGCCATGGCTGGTGATTGTTCCCTTAAGATTTAAAAAAAAACTGTTAATTTATTTTTTGTTTGTTTTGGACTAAGTTATTAGATGACGACTACTATGTATAAGAAAAGTTGGTCTTTGAAGAGAGACCAAGTTTGCCAGAAAGCAGTCAACATAAATAAGTGGTTTAAATGAAGTAGCAATTTTGTGACCTATAAGGCCTTTCTATTCCTAGGAGTTTCTATTCCTTGGAAGTATAGAATGGTGTTTTTGATTAATAGTTTCGTATGACAATAGTACAAAGCAGCACCATTTGGATCGGAGGGATGTGTAAATGTGGAGATTAAAGGGAAGAAAGACAATACCTTCCCAGCCAATGACAGTGCTCCAACCACAGCACAGATTACTACTCAGCATCTAGGCTACAAATGAGTCCATTACTTGACGTGGCTGTTTTGTGAACATATGGAAACACTGTTGGAATTAGGTGGGCACGAGGTCTCTACGATAGATATTAAATTAGTGGCATTAATATATGTAGATACTAACTTTTTTTAAAATCTCCAGCTGTATGATTGTGCGAAATCCTAATTCCAAAAAATCAGAAACTAGATATGTAGAAGTCCGACACGTAGGAACTCAGCGGGTTTCCATAACGTTCATATCCCTACTGTCCGGCGCTAATGGCCAAGAATTATGTCAATGCGCCGTAAAAAAAAAAAAAAAAAAAAAAAATCTCTACTGTCATTTGTAATGCTAGGAATTGATAACAGTCATATTCTGAAAAAAATTAAAAACTCACTCCATAGAATTTTTTTAAGAAAATGGGATATAAGGCACTATTATGCAAAGAAAACTTGCAGTAGCGGAAATTACTTAATCGGCCACTTTCATTTCCGTTGGAAAGGCTGTATTACAAACAATCCAACGTTGTTTGTAATTTTGCGTATCTTCTTTTTCATGCTAATTTATGTTATTTTCTACAACGCTACTATGTTTTAAGTTCTTATTTCTCTGACTTAGATCATTTATTCATAAATAACTTAAGAATAATTTATTCTAGAGAATTTAGTAAGCTTTTCAATCTTTACTCTTCACTTACTAAGATTTCCCATCAGTTTTCAATATTTAAGAAATTATACGAAAATTCCAAAAGTGCTTATTTTATTTTTTTTACTTCTAATTCTTCCTTAACTACTAACATTCTTAATTCCCCTCCGTAAGGAAGGATGAAGTAAACGCACTAAAAATCATTATTCCTGATGTTATTTGAAAACCTTAGAATCTTAGAAAATCTTAATATTTTGTTCCAAAACTTTTTTTTGATTCTCATACAAACTTTACATTAAAATTATAAATTCACTTAAAAATGATTATGATCATTAAATTTGAATATCTCTGAAAACAATATATCAGAGAAAAAAGATTTTTTAGTGAAAAAATATTCCTAATGTGTCTATTAGCATGTAACTCGCCCCTCTATTTCCAAGAAGCAAACAAAAAAAAAATATTTTTCTACATTTCAGAAGTACTTTCGTCCGACCCTTCGCGGCAAACTATGTAAGAAAATATACCGGAAGGCCAAGCAATTCAGTCTCACAGGTTCCTGAAAATTGCGTTTAAGGCAGAGCTTCTTAGTAACTCATTTCGAATTTAAGTAGGCTAGAGCAAAATGAACTTTTTCCACCTTATTTCACTAAGTGGGAATACTTAAAATAATATTATTGTTATAAATTCTAATGCTTAAATACTATCCTTCTCAATGTAAATAATTGCATTGTCAAATACGTTTCTATGTAATTATTTTGTGGATAAGGGGCATTAAATATAATTTTACTGGTGCCACAGGCCCTATTTTCTGACTCTCCACTCAATGAGCCAAAGCACGGAAACCAATTATCGTAAAGCAATCTGAAGTTTACTGCCCGGAAAATCTATAATGCCCTATAAAATATGCCCAATCGTAAACCACTACCAGCGTAATAATATAACATTATCTCCTTAGTTGGTTTTAATTAAAGATTTTTTTTTTGTTTAAATTTTCTCTGCTTTAATGATTCCTTAATCTCTAACGAAGTAATGCTAGAAGTTATGACATCTATGCTTGGACTTCTTCATCTACAGATACAACAACAATATATTCTATAATTGCTTTGGGATAATCCCTTGTACATTTTCAATCAGTTCACGCTCAGACCCCGTTAGAACTAGGTTGGTGAAAAGTATCAATACGCCTCTCAGGGATATTAGAGGCTTATATTATACATGTTGTTATTATTGAAATAACATCCAGAATAATACCTATAACCTAATAATACGAGTATATTTCTCATTTCTGCAGTATATTTCTGTCTTTTTATTTTGTAGCTTTCTCACACATCAGTTTCTTGCGCTTAAGCTTATTCTTGATATTCCATTAAAAATCTAGAATAGCGCGCTTATAGTTAAGATTATATTATAATAGGTGCGAATGACCCTGGCAGTCGGAGCACCTATAATTAATAAATAAATAACATATTATAATAGATTGTCAACGTATTAAAGTGGAATATAAACTTTTTAAAATTTGATTAAAAAATAAAAAATTTTCACAAGGTGTATTGTTGAAATGAGTATCTTTCATGATTCTTCATGATTTTTTTTTAATTTGAACACATGATTTTTTTTTAATATGAACTATCAATCTAACCTGTATGTTTTCATTTGCTTCTATGCAACTTATGAGATATTGAATAGCTTACTGAAAATAAAAATGTGAGTTTGTAAAATAAATTATAATAAACTAGCTGTTACCCAGTGTGCCATGCTACACCTACTTTCTGCCTATGACTCTCCCCGTATCAAGATCTACCTGTATACCCAGTTACGTCAAAATCGGTTTGAATTTGTTTATATCTGCCTAGTAATTCATAATGTAGCCGGCAGAGGCCAGCACCACAGCAATTCATAAAACAGCCGACAGAGGCCTGCACCACCAGCCTGCGAGTTGATAGCTCTTATCAAAGAAAGGCCAGCGTTCCTAAGTTAGACAGTGACTGTTGATATAAAATTGAAATAAACTGCATTATATGATTATATAATGGTGTAAAATCTTCAATGAGTTCGAGTTATTCTAATTATCAAGAACATCTACTATATATTTGTGAAATACCACTCTCTCACTCACTGACCTATTATCCCCCAGCCCAAACCGCTCGACAGAAAATTTTGAAATTTTGCATGGACACTCCCTATATAACGTAGGCACTCACTAAGAAAGGATTTTTTGATATTCGAATTTTTAAGTATGTTTAGAGGGGTTTAAAGTTTTAGTTGGTTAGAGCAGCCAAGCCTAGGTAGCATGCGTTGCTAGGACGATAACAGAACAGCTGTTACCGTACATTATCTATTTCATAGTATTATTTTTAATTGAGGTTCATTTCCACTATGATGGCAGTCCTTGAATTACTAGAAATAAAATGTGATTTTGTCCTTCATAGAGTTTACGCCCTGGTGATGGCCCATCCGAGGTAATAATATCCCAAACCACTTGACACAAAAATTCGAAATTTTGCACGGACAATACGTTAAGAGTGTAAACACTTGCTAAGAAAGGTTTTTTTGATATTCAATTCTTTAAGTACTTTTAGGGGGGTTTGAATTATTAAGAAGTTCCTCATCGGCTCAAAAATGGTTCGATTTTTATAACATTTGGTACAAAAATCTTTCTTCTCATTTAAAAGATCAAGTTCATTAACCAGTTGAATCCGTTTGCTGGAAAATGGTTTTTGGAGCGCAATTTGTGCGAAAGATTCCTTAACGTAGGACAACGAATGAAACCATTTTTTGAGCGAGTTCTGTAGCCATTCACCAGAAAAATTGATAGAAATACTTTTCAAAACTAATTTTCTGTTTGGGTATTCATAAACGAAGAAAACACTACAATAAGATTCTGTTGTAACGTTCGGTGGGGCGATGTCAATCGAAGAGATACGTGCTTAAAACTTCAAATTTGTTAGTTTTATGCTTTTCAGCGTGTATTTGTCTCTGTTTACCTAACTTTTTAAGCTTTTTTTTTTTTTTTTTTTTTTTTTTTTTTTTTTTTTTTTTTTTTTTTTTTTTTTACTCCAACGGAAACACGCACGGTTACCTCCACATGGTGTTTCCTGGGTAATTTTAAAGTCCGTGCAATAATACGCTGCACAAAATTATGTAGCGTTAATTTTGATCATATCTTATTTAACTCAATGTAAAAAATACTTATCGGCCGTGGTGAAGCACGGGTATTCAGCTAGTCAACAAATAAATTTGAGACATTATTCAAAATTGCCATCAGAATCTGAATGGTTCAGTGTAGCCAATTTTTCTCGAACAAAACTTTTGACCTTTTGACCAAATTTTGAAATTTGACTATTTTGACCTAGCCTAGGAGATTTCCCGTATCAAGACCTACCTGTGTGACAGGTTTGGTCAAAATCGATCAAACTGTGTAGATTTGTGTAAGGAACAAACAGACAAACGGACATACAGACAGACACGTGCTTTTTATATATATATATATATATATATATATATATATATATATATATATATATATATGTGTGTGTGTGTGTGTGTAAATATGAGTTACTAATAATAAGTTAATTATTATTATTACATAAATCATTAGAGTAAAAAAAAATTTTTTTGAGTAATTATAACAAGGCGAATTCAATATCCATAGATACTACAGGACGTCTGTCGGGTCAGGTAGTTGTTCTATATATATATATATATATATATATATATATATATATATATATATATACATACTCTGAATATTGTAAATTTTATTTTTCTTCTCTTGCTTTTCTTTTTGTAATTTTAATTAATGGAGACGGCTAAGTAACAGCATTCTGAAAAGACCAAATCCAGGATTCTTCTGAAATAATTGTGTTTTTTCTAGCCCGACCAATTGTTGTTTAATTTGTTTCAATTGGGGTAAGTCCATGAGAATTAGGATATTATTACATTTCAGTGTAAAACGTGTTGGTTTCTCGTACTGATGAAACGGAATGAGTTATTTCTCGTGGATTAAAAGAAGATTACAGAAATATATAGAATCCAAGATTACCAAAGGAGGGGCCTTTGTCCATTCTTATTTAAGATCTTTCATATTCCTTACAGGTCTAGTTCTGAGCCCTTCCTTAAGCCTACTGCACTTAGAAATTTGCCCTACAATACAAATCTGCTGGGGACTCCCTATTTTAGGAAGCATCGATTTTTTTATTTTAATCATTCATTCAGTCTAAATTTCACGCTGTACTTTTATATGTTCCCTAGGACGCAACAAAATTAGAAGCATATTGTATTGAGATAATTTCAAAGTATGTCATTGGGTTGGCATCTTACACGAGTTCATGTTATAAGTAAATAGAATTTTTTCAGAACTTTTGTTGGTTATAGAAAATATTTTACCCGTAGATTATGAAGATAAAATACCAAAAAAGTACAATTTCTTCTGAACTACCCTGATATCAGTAGAAGTTATATATTATCGGGTTAGTCTTCATTTTCTAAGAAGATTTACGACATTCCACTCTTCGAAAGGAATATGATCCCTTAATTTAAGCCTCAGATAAATGGCCTGACAATTTTTCAAGGGTATTTTATGGGAAGGAGGGGAAAAATCTAACGAGGGTGTTCGTTTTCATCTTGGCGTCCGAAAAGAACCAACAGATAAGAGAGAAGGGGCTTAGGTTTTTCATCCGATCCTTTAGCTTGTTAGAACAGCCTGAAATTCAGGAGCAGTTTCCTTCTTCAAGGATATTATTTTCAGCATTATTCTTCTCCACACGTTGAAAATTATTGCAGATTTTATTTTTCTGTTTTTTTGTTTTTTTTGTAATCATTTTTTTTCTTCAGAAATTGTTACTTAATTAAGAGAGTGTGTATGTGGTGTATGTAAGTCAAGATTTTGTCCACATTTTGTTATTGAAAAATTATACAGACAACCAGCTGACCTGACCGACGTTGTCCTGTCTTAACTATGAATATATAATTGGTTAAATTAATAAAAAAAAATAATTCCCCAAAAACAAAGTATTTAATATTCTTCGTATAGATTATATATTATTCACAGAATACCAACAGTTAAATAATACATGTGCTCATAGCAAGTGCAAAAAAAAAAAAAAATAAATAACATAAGTAATATTAAACTCCAAGAATGCAAATAAAGAATAGAAAACAAAATCTTCCCACAGGGCGACTCGACTTAGGCCGTCGCAGTTATCGGCAACGAGACATAAGAAAGCAGCAGTGGAGGGGATAGAATAATAAGCTTTGGAATTCACTTGCCAATAACTGACAATATGCCACACTTGATAGAATGATGTTCCGTTAAGGTCCGGAGAATATCTCATTGTTTAAAGATGACGATTTCTGGCAATTCACTTTTCTTTAACTGTTAGGGATCAACGTTTCCAACCCGTGACCTCCGATCTGAATCGATATTTTAAAAGATAGATTCTTGATCTTTTTAACACGATGTATAGATTTTTTGAATCGATCTCGATTATCGGCACTGCAGTTTTAATATTATAGTTGTGGCGCTGGCAAAAACGATGCGTCTTTCAGGTCAGGTTCCCGTCAAGCCAATCCAACATTTTCCTATAACATGTTTTCTTCATCACTTATATTTTTTTCAATTATTGTCACCCTGAGTTACTATGTCTTCTGGCGTTTGATATAAAGCAGTCGGAAGGTTTTTGTAAAAATCCTATACTTTACCGTCTTCTACTTCAGAGATATCATTTTATTTTTTGACGATTGCATTGTAAAATTTCTGAATTTAATCTATCCGAATAACTCTATTCTTCCAAGCTGAATTGCTTCAACTTTTTTTTCTAACCTGGCAATCTACCAGTACAGGTATCGAAATTTGGCTAGACTATCGAATAATCGGTTTTTAGTGGTAAGCGGGCGAAAACATAATTTGTTTCAAGTGAATTGGACTTTAATATGGAAGCGCACTTTTTTTCCCCCCTTCTTTTTTGTATCCTATTTGCTTCCTCTTTTTCCTTTTTGATTTAGTTTTAGCCTAGCTCTCCAAGATAACAAGAGTAAATGAATGATGGAGTCAATCAGAGTCTGTAATTTTACTCATAATCTAGTATAATATTTTGAAAGATGTAAAATTGATAGCAAGAGAAAATGAAATTGAAAAAAAAAGTAATTATCTTTCACGATTTTACTGATTTTTAGATCTAGTTTCTTAAGGAGCATAATATAACTAACTGCTTGTTCGTTAATTTTTTAATACTTAAAACTGGGTAGAATTTTATTGTATGACATTTGATTTAGTTATTTCGAATGTTTTATATATTAGATTTTCTTCTCTTCGACAACACTAATAATAATTATTTTCTTGCGTGTATAATAGGAATTTTATGTAATCAACACGGCGTAACACGTACCTCATTAAGGAGTAACATACCGAAACATAGTAATTTAGGGTATCCGAGAGTCACATTGCTTGTAGGCCATTATTAATCATCTCCGTTTATTGGATTGCTCAAAATCGATTACTCCTAATAGTTATATTACTACTTTACTTGTTAATAGTTCAATAATAGCAGATAAGGTATAACAATATATAATTATTCCCACTACAGTTTTTTTTTTTTTTTTTTTTTTTTTTTTTTTTTTTTTTTACTTGGATTTAAGGCGTGTCGACCTCATTACAGTTTATATAGATAACATACCGTTTATAGACAGTTTTATGTATACAAAATTTTTACATTTTTGCTACAGATGGAATCTGAATGCAACATATTTCACAAAAATATTTATTGATTGGTACAGTTTATATAAATAATATACCAATCATTAAATATTTTTGTGAAATATATTGCATTCAGATTCCATCTGTTGGAAAAATGTTATATACATAAAACTTGGTGATATACATGACCATATAAAATTATATATACATGAAAACAGGTTTGGACTTCATTAAAATTGCCAAAATATCAGGAAAACGTCTGAGAAATCATTATAATTAAGAACTGATCATTCAAAAAATGTCTTCCAAAATAACTTATAAGTATATATCATTCCAATGGACTTTCTTATTCCAGAGTAGCCAGTGCCTAATATTTTGAAGAGTACTGGATACGTTTCTTATTCCAGAGTAGCCAGTGCCTAATATTTTGAAGAGTACTGGATACGTTTCTTATTCCAGAGTAGCCAGTGCCTAATATTTTGAAGAGTACTGGATACGTTTCTTATTCCAGAGTAGCCAGTGCCTAATATTTTGAAGAGTACTGGATACGTTTCTTATTCCAGAGTAGCCAGTGCCTAATATTTTGAAGAGTACTGGATACGTTTCTTATTCCAGAGTAGCCAGTGCCTAATATTTTGAAGAGTACTGGATACGTTTCTTATTCCAGAGTAGCCAGTGCCTAATATTTTGAAGAGTACTGGATACGTTTCTTATTCCAGAGTAGCCAGTGCCTAATATTTTGAAGAGTACTAGATACGTTTCTTATTCCAGAGTAGCCAGTGCCTAATATTTTGAAGAGTACTGGATACGTTTCTTATTCCAGAGTAGCCAGTGACTAATATTTTGAAGAGTACTGGATACGTTTCTTATTCCAGAGTAGCCAGTGCCTAATATTTTGAAGAGTACTGGATACGTTTCTTATTCCAGAGTAGCCAGTGCCTAATATTTTGAAGAGTACTGGATACGTTTCTTATTCCAGAGTAGCCAGTGACTAATATTTTGAAGAGTACTGGATACGTTTCTTATTCCAGAGTAGCCAGTGCCTAATATTTTGAAGAGTACTGGATACGTTTCTTATTCCAGAGTAGCCAGTGCCTAATATTTTAAAGAGTACTGGATACGTTTCTTATTCCAGAGTAGCCAGTGCCTAATATTTTGAAGAGTACTGGATACGTTTCTTATTCCAGAGTAGCCAGTGCCTAATATTTTGAAGAGTACTGGATACGTTTCTTATTCCAGAGTAGCCAGTGCCTAATATTTTGAAGAGTACTGGATACGTTTCTTATTCCAGAGTAGCCAGTGCCTAATATTTTGAAGAGTACTGGATTCGTTTCTTATTCCAGAGTAGCCAGTGCCTAATATTTTGAAGAGTACTGGATACGTTTCTTATTCCAGAGTAGCCAGTGCCTAATATTTTGAAGAGTACTGGATACGTTTCTTATTCCAGAGTAGCCAGTGCCTAATATTTTGAAGAGTACTGGATACGTTTCTTATTCCAGAGTAGCCAGTGCCTAATATTTTGAAGAGTACTGGATACGTTTCTTATTCCAGAGTAGCCAGTGCCTAATATTTTGAAGAGTACTGGATACGTTTCTTATTCCAGAGTAGCCTGTGCCTAATATTTTGAAGAGTACTGGATTCATTTCTTAGACTGTGTTCAACAATATCTGTGTTGTTTTAAATATTTTTAATAGTTGTAACTGTTATGTACGGTATTGTAGTTTGTACATTCGATAAGCCCAAAAGTATGATCTCTACAAAAACCCATTAGGACCCATCCGTATATTATTGGATTATTTCTATTTATCCTTGTCAAGTTGTTATATGCACCCCTGTAATAATTTTGATATGTCGGGTCAGCTTTTAGCACTTTCGTCCGAAGGAAAGTAGCTATTGAGGTTGCACTCATGACGGAACTTTTGACAATTCCTCCAAAACTTTATCGATACTGCCTAGAAGACACATAAAATGACCCAGTCAAAATTTATATATATATATATATATATATATATATATATATATATATATATATATGTATATATATATATATATGTATATATATATATATGTATATATATATATATATATATATATATATATATATATATATATATATATGTCTGTATGTATGTTTGTCTGTTAACACGATACTCGACAGAGATTTTGTTTTTCTCGTAGCAAACGTTTGAACCACCAAAAATCGGTCCACCGAGAGGGGAGGGGGAGGAGTTACCCCAGACCCAAAACACTAATTTGATCATACTAGCCGTAGTTTTTGTTGTATTGCAACGAAACTCGGTATTCGTTGCGGTAATTTAACAAAAAAAAAATTCGTTAAAATAAACTAAATCTGTGTACTGGGAGGGAGTGGGGGTTTACCCCGGACCCAAAACACTAATTTGACCATAACAGCCGAAGTTTTTTGGGGGGGTTTTACTCCCTAGTCCAATTACCAATTTGCTCATACCGGTCGTAATTTCGGTTGTATTATAATGAAATTCGATATATGTCGTAGGTATCTAATGAAAAAGAAGTGTTGTAAAAATGAACTAAATCGGTTTATTTGAACTTGGGCTTTACTGTGTATTACGTTCAAATTGAATTACCACGACATCAGCATTAGATAGACGCTGTACCCGGCTCCTCCTCTACAATGAGTCAGCTGTTCATTGCTTATGTATATACATATATATATATATATATATATATATATATATATATATATATATATAAACATGAATATATATTTTTTCTACTAAAATTATTATTTCCGCATCGGTATCGGATTCGTCAACATTTTCTTTATTTTCCACTTCATTGAATAATAATTAATGTGTAATCGTGCCAGATCGTCTGGGTTTTTTAATTTTCAATAATTAAGTCTATAATCCATAAAAAATAATACTTAATAGTAATATCACAATTAATTAAGTTAAAAAAAATGAAATTTGTTAACTCACGCGTTCAGGCGAAATTAATATCACAGATTCAAATTTCTCTGATGGCGTCGGAGAACGTACTATAGTCAGGAAGATAGCACGAACCCCTGCTCACTGTTGTGAAACACAGAAACTTGTTAGGCCGAAACAATTCTACTCATCCCACAGATTAAATGCGCGCGGCGGAGTATAAGTAAATTATTTAGGAATTATTCAGTGTACACTACCCATATTCTGAGTAAAGTGCTTAGTTATGCAGCTTTATGATGGAATTTCATTTTTTCCCTTTTTGTATGTAAATATCCATAGGAATACTGAACACCTATAATATAATTTAAAGCAATGATTATTATTACTGGCTCATTATAACCAGCTGACTCCTCTCTTACTATGGATTTTCCCAACAATGTCGAAAATAATATTTGCCAAAAAAGTGAATACATAATTAAATAAAAGTGGGATTCTGTGGAAACTTGGTAGATTTTGAAAATATATTTAACTTGTCCTAACTATTTCAACTTTTAGTGATTAAAAACAGTAATTATTATTAATTAATAAAGGTACAGAAGGAAAAATATAATAGTGAAATCAATTCTTTAACATTAGAAATAGATTAAAGAATAAAGTAAACACTTCAATTCAGTACGCATCAAATATGTACCACTCTTCCAATTTAATCAATCTGTTTCTTTGCTCCCAGCTTTTAGAGGAAATTAATACTGTTTTTTGCCTTGAAACTCTTTCAGCGGGATTACAAGAAGATTAAAAATATGATTAAAGTGGATTTCTCAGCATTAAAAATAACCTGGAATATATCGATTGGCCTAGTGATGTGCCTTTAAAAAAATACTGAAAGAAAGACTTTTCTAAAAGCTTTTACTTTGCAAATGATTCAATCACCTAAATTCAATTCAATCACAATTTTCCCTCTGTTCATTCCAAATCAAAGCAAATTGCTGTTGAACTAAAAACCAGTTGCCTTTACAGCAGAGGTAATTTTTTTCTTTCTTTTGAAGTGATTTACTTTTTCGGACCTCTTGTATTAATGTAGACGCTTCAAGTTCTGCCTGTCCCCCTCTCACTATATTTTCTCTGTGTCCTTATATTATATATATATATGCGTATGCCAAATTCATTGAATAGCCACCAACATTTATTTAAAATAATGACTCTCTTGAAAATTGAGAATCTATTTACTAAAGGCGCTAATGGCCAAGATGTAGATGCGCCGTTAAAAAAAAAAAAAACAAAAAAAAAAAACAAAAAAAAAACAAAAAAAAAAAAAAACGTCTATTTACTAAAAAATCAATAATTTCATTGATTTAAGCTTGAAAAGCGCGCCTCAGTTTTTGAAATATGTAAAAGATTTAGGAACAAAAGTTTAAAAAAAAGAATAGTTCCATTGTTGGCTTGATCATTCTTATCTGGATAAACCGTGGATGCTAGAAGAAACCAAACCAGGTGTAGCCTACGACACAGCGATCTAAACAGCTCTCTGTAATTAGTTTTTTTCAAGTGGACCGAGGTGTTCCCTGTGAATGAAAAGTTGCACAGTGGTAGCTGAGCCACTGGTGAACATTACTGTGTAGTTTGAAGAAATTTCACTCACTGGATCACCACAAAATAAGTGAGTAAAAACATTCATTTTCTATCATTGTGTGGGCCATTACCCTAGCTGAGGCTAGTGGTGGGGCGCTCCTGCACTCGCCTGATAGAGGCTGTCAATGCCCCTTCAGTAATTTAGATACTAGGCCCTGCGCTACTAGTCGATGTACATCAGCCTCCTTGGCTCAGTGGCAGCGTTCGATTCTGCAAACTTAATTGTCTCCGGTCGCAGCTCGCCGGAGACAACTATTTTTTTTTTTTTTTTTCTTTAATTATATTATAAACAGCTGTTGACTATGTCTTCAATAGAGGAACAGAATATGACAGTAATAGAATCAACCTCAGCCCAAGATGTCGAAAACGTCGCCACAGGAAGACGTAAAAGATTAGGCAAGAGAGCCAGTGACGTACTAACACCACCCAAGATTAAACAAAAAAAGTCGACTCTACCTCAAAATAGCCCCTCAACTCACTCCCGACACTCAGATAATAATCAAGCGTGCCAGGATTCGTCACAAAATCCCCTGAAACCCCCTAATATTTACATCAGGAAGGTATCGGATTTTAAAAAATTTAGTAGCACCCTGAAAGATCTCGTTGGAGAAAATAATTTCGTATGCCGGGCGAGGTTCAATGACATCGTCATAAAGCCTACTGACAGTGACTCCTACAGAAGCATCATCCGACACCTAAAAAGCAAGGAAGCTGACTTTCACTGCTACCAGTTACCCGAGGACAAATCCTACAGGGTGGTTATCCGCCACCTCCACCACTCAACGCCCCCCGAAGACATCATTAGTGAGCTCTCCAACAAAGGTTACTCTGTCAACGTGCCCATAACGTACGGCACCCAGTCACAAAGGCCCAATTGCCGCTCTTCTTCGTCGACCTGGAGAAAAACGAAAAAAGCAAGGAAATTTTCCGCGAGCAATACCTACTATATACAAAAATAAAAGTAGAAGAACCGCGACGCAGGGGCGACGTCATACAATGCCAAAACTGCCAAGAGTTCAATCATACCCGCACATATTGTCATCACAAATCAAAATGTGTCAAATGCGGCTCCGAACACCCCTCTAAGCACTGCCCCAAGCCAATCGAAGCCCCAGCGTGCTGCGCGAACTGCGGCGAAAATCACACTGCCAGCTACAAAGGGTGTGAAGTATATAAAACACTCAAAACAATCAGAATGCAACGGCAGAGAACCCAGCTCAGTCATCAAAAAGACGCCAAGAAAGCATCACCACCCAGCGGACCATCCCACTTCCCCAGCCTACAACCCGTTTCTGCAGCACAAGAATCGTCCCATCGTCGGCCGAACGTCACCTACTCCTCTCTGCTAACTACGCTCGAGAAAAAGAAGCCGCCTGTCCCTAAACCAGCTCAGAAACCACAAGAATTATCTTCCCTTCCTACCTCTTCAACTTTACCGTCCCAACCTCAAATCCTGCCTACCTTCCCAACTACTCCCACCCCATCCAAGCAAATCCCTCAGCATCAAGGACAAGATCCTATGATCCTTTTCTCCTCTTTCCTAAACAAACTCGAAACCCTTCTTACTCCTCTAATTAACCTGATGACCACCCTTATAGCACACTTCCTTCCTAAATCCCAGAATGCAACACTTCCATAATACCCATCTCTCAATTCTTTTGTGGAATGCCAACGGACTTACTACAAGACGACAAGAACTGACACTTTTACTAACTGACAAAAACATTGACATTGCACTAATAACGGAGACACACCTGAAAAAATCAATGCCATTCGGTGTCAAGGGTTACTCCTGTTATCGAACCGACCATCCATCTCTGGCGCAGCATGGCACTCTGATTCTAATCAAGAACCAGATCAAACACCATCAAGAGTCGCTTCAGCAAGCCTGCAGGTAACTTCCATATCTCTTTCACTTTCTCCCTTCGACATCATACTATCCGCAGTGTATTGTTCTCCCAATCATACCATTTACCATCCTGAATTCCTCTCAATATTCCAATCCTTTGGTCCCCGCTTCCTCACCGGGGGCGATTTCAACGCGAAACACCCCATGTGGGGAAGCCGTTCAGCTAACTCCCGTGGCAGAATCCTTTATGATATCCTCAATTCTTAGAATTATCTCCCTATATCGCCAAACACACCAACATACTGGCCAACTGATCCATCCCGCAATCCTGACCTAGTCGATTTCTTCATCTCCTCTGGCTTGGGAGGTATAGCGACTTCTGTTGATTCGCTCCTCGACCTATCGTCGGACCATTCTGCGATCCTTCTAACCCTCTTCTCATCCGCTGCACCCCGTCCTCTACAACCAACCCTTACACCCGGTCCTATCAACTGGCAATCATTTCAGCTCAACCTAGAGCGCTCCATAGACCTAACCGTATCCCTAAAAACCCCTTCAGACCTAGACAAAGCCACTGACTTGTTTACTAAAGCCATTCAGGACAGTGCCCGCAATTCATGCCGACCAAGGACAAGGTTACCTCCTTCACCCAAACTGCAACTTCCAACCCACATCCAAGAACTTCTTGCAGCCAAGCGTCTGGCCAGAGCTCTATGGCAAAGATCACGCTATCCCTCCGACAGAAACGCATACAACAGACTGACGCGACAACTAAAATCTTCAATATATCAATTCCGTTCAGAATCCTTTAACAAATACCTTTCATCCCTCTCTACACAAGACTGTTCTTTGTGGACAGTCACTCGTCAAATCCTCAGGTTTCACCAAATTCCTTCTCCACTCAAACGCAGCGATGGGTCCTGGGCCAGAAGTGATGGAGAAAAGGCGCTCCTTCTCTCCACACACCTTACTTCAGCATTTTCCCCTAATCCTCAAACGAACCCCTCCCATGATGAAGATATCGTAGACTACCTGAATTCTCCTTTACCTTTGTCTTTCCCTCCCAAAGCTTTCCATCCGTCCGAAGTAAAATACATCATCAAACACCTCCCTAGGAAATCTCCCGGTTATGACCTCATCACCTCCACAATTCTCAAAAACCTCCCCCAGAAGGCCATTATATTCCTTACATACCTGTACAACTCGATCCTTAGAACAACCCATTTCCCGAACCCCTGGAAACACTCAGTTATTATTGTTATTCCCAAACCTTTTAAACCTCCCGACTGCCCTTCCTCCTATCGACCAATCAGCCTTCTACCGTTAATGTCCAAAATATTTGAAAAACTCCTTTACAAAAGAATCCTTCCTATCATAGAATCCTCGAAGAAAATCCCCAACCACCAATTTGGTTTCGGCTCCCACCATTCCACCATACAACAGTGTTTACGAGTTGTAGACTCAATATCCTCCTCGCTTGAACGTAAGAGTTTTTGCACGAGTGCCTTTCTCGACGTTGCTCAAGCATTCGATCGGGTTTGGCACCCGGGATTACTTTACAAAGTAAAGCTTATACTTCCTCACACCTATTTCCTTATCCTCAAATCCTACCTTTCAAACAGATCCTTTCAAGTTAAACAAGGTACAAGTCTTTCCCCGACCTGCCCCATAAACGCTGGTGTCCCTCAAGGGAGTATTATTGGTCCTCTCCTTTTCCTCCTTTACACTGCGGATATTCCTACACACCCTCATACCTTATTGGCCACCTACGCAGATGATACTGCCATCCTATCAACTTCCCCTGATCCCTCAGTAGCATCCCAACACCTGCAGGAACATCTTACCGCTATTCAGCATTGGAGTGAAAGATGGAGAGTTAAAATCAACCCTGAAAAATGTAAACAGGTTACATTCACCCTAAACCGGAGATCATGTCCTACAGTCTACCTCAAAAACACTCCACTACCAGTATCCAGCGAGGTTCGATATCTAGGATTATACCTTGACAGCCGACTGACATGGAACCCTCACACGAGACTGAAAAGACAAGAACTGAACAAACGATACGGACTACTTAGACGACTCCTTGGACCCTCATCTAAATTATCAATACAGAACAAACTAACGATATACAAAACAATCATTCGGCCAATATGGACATACGGACTTGAACTCTGGGGATCTGCAAAACCATCCAACATCAACAGAATACAGGCATTCCAGTCAAAAGTCCTCCGTAAAATTGTAAATGCCCCCTTTTATGTATCCAACAAAACCCTACACAATGACCTCAACATCCCATTTGTCCTTGACCTCGCTAAAACCCGTTTCCAAACGTTCCACTCCAAATTGTCTCACCATCCTAATCCTGAAGGTCTATCCTTATCGTCCCAATCCCATCCAGACAATCCCCCCAGGCGGCTCAAGAGACAGTGGCCTCGAGACAATTTACTTGCCTGATCTTTTTATGATCAATAAAATATTTATTGAGACACCTCTGGAAGTGCCAACAATGGTTGGCTTCTTCCAAATTTTGTATTTTTAATTATTTTTTTACTTTTGTCAGTTTTATCAACTTGTACATAATATCTGGACCAACATACTTGATCATTGTACTGTTATCTGTACAGATTTCAAATAAATAAATACGAAAAAAAAAATTGATATATATATATATATATATATATATATATATATATATATATATATATATATATATATACTTAATATTTAAGTAAATATTAATAAAAATAAATATTTATTTTATTTTAAGCTTTTTGAATAAACTGAAGAAGAACATTTTCTTTTCATAGATTCATGTTTTTTTTGTTGTTTTTAACATTTGTTCCTGTTGGTTAAATAAGAAAGTTTTTCTGAAATCCGGAAATCACAGATCCTGCCCATTGAAGTGTAACGTTCGTAAGAAATAGAATTAGAATCGCTTTCTTTTGGTGAGATAGACATACTTACATTCATTCATTACTTCCACCGAGTCTTATAGTAAACTTCCACATCTTTAGATTGGCCCCACTCCCGTTGAATCACCTAGGACGGAAATACAACGATTATTCTTCTAAAAACCATGTTTGTCTCGAAAAAAGAAAAGAATAAAACGACGTTTTCTCCCTTATGTGTAAGAATTCGGAAAATCGTCACATCATATTTTTGTTCCCCTAGGGGTCCCCTATCACCTCCCACAATATGATTAAACATTTACGTTTCACACTATATAATAATCGAATAACTGTATTTGTTTACGGTACGCTGTCCCAAGGTGCTATACCATTGGGAATAAACATACCGCTATAATGGTGGTGCAGATTTACATGAATAGAGAGGACTGTATTTAGGGGTATTTGAAATTATGCACGGATATGAACTAATTTAAGTGTAATAAGATGATGTTACATGTTTCTATGAATTGGGGTGTGGCCGAAAAGGGTTATAATACTGGTTAATGTATTAGTGAAATTTTGAGGTTTATAAAGTGGGGTTTGTAGTAAAATAAATTGATATCTGATCCATTCGGTCTGCTGAAGCAGGAGTAGTCTGTGGTGTTGAAGTAGTTGTATTACTCACTGCGGGGCCTGTCCTTTCTTCTTCTCTTCATCCTCAGGTCACAGATGCTGCTATAAGGGTTTACATCAAACAATATTTATTTTTATATTGTTTATATTTTATACAAAAAGAGTAAATAAATATAAATAAACATGATAATAAATAAATCTAATAAGGAACAATCCCAAAACAAAATTAGACTTTATATTAATAAAAATTATAACTTCTTTGATATCTTTAAGGCTATTCTTGATTTTTTTTTTTTTTTTTTTTTTTTTTTTTTTTTTTTTTTTTTTTTTAATTTAAATGATGGCTCTTTTAAATGAAAATTACATTTTTTACATTAAACTATTTGAAATAACAGGTAATACATTTTCATATTTCCAGAGGAAAGATTATCTGAAAATTTAATAATGGGGAAATTCATTGTAATAAAAACACAACTCACCCCCCCCCCCTGTTTCAAAGTTATAACTGTCCACATGAGTTTTTTTCTACCAAGATTACCAGAAATCATGAAAAGTGCTCACATTTTCTTGAGCTCCTGATCTGGTAAACATACATTTAACAAATATTATTTTTAATTTTCGCACTGCACTGAAATAATTTCCAACAGCTACTAAACTGTCGACTATGAGCTCTATTCATAAACTCATGTCACAAGAGTTTGACTTTCGTGAATGACCGCACTCAGACCAGGTAGCTGATAACATTCGTCAACAAGTCGGTCCTCTGGAAAATTTGAAACTAGTTCAATAGAACTTACAGGACGAGTACAGCAGATCGGTAAATAATTGTTTTAAACATCTTCAATGAGGCAAATAGAATACGATGTAAATATACAACAAATAAGTGTAAAAACGAATAGCCATCAAATGTATTCATAGACTAATACGACAATAGCACAATTATTATACCTCATAGCGATATTCGTTATTTCTACAATAAAAATGGTAAATAGTAGTAAAAATAATTTTCGTATTATTGTGCAAGAATTCAATCCTTTCTAGGATAGCTACTTGATAGACTGACAACTTCACAGTTGCACACAAGCTACAATACGCTTAAATTCTAATGAAAAAGCTGTCTTATGTCATTGGACAGAAACCCTTAACCATCTGTCACCCGTTCCGTTTGAAAATTTCAAACGGGCTTACATTTTTTCATCACCGGGGCTTAAAGTTCGCTTGACTACCTGCTCGACTCATTGTATTCTTTTTTTTTTTTTGACATCCTCTGTCTGAGTGGTGGAGGTCTATGTTTGCCTGGACCCTTCGTCATTGTGTCATCAGCATTCAAAGTGAGAAAATCCTGTCTGTTTGAAAATATCAAACGTAAGAGTGTTGGTGTTATAATAGGTAAGAACCTTTTATATTTCATTTATTGCAATGAAGTTTTTATTACTTAATGCATTCATTGCTTTTAATAATTATCTGGTATCATAGTAAATTAATAAAAGCCGTTTTCCAATAATAGGTGGTTTTTTTTTTTTTTTTTTTTTTTTTTTTTTTTTTGCAAATTATTTTCAGAAGACTGAAAGAATTAAATTAGAAGGCATCCCGAGAATTCTATTAGAACTGGACGAAAAGCCTGGCGGGAAAACCATCGGCGATGAATGGAACTGTGTTCTAAGTGATGAAGATGTATTGCTTAGTGACCATAGTGACTCAGGTCAAGACTGGTGCGATGAAGAATCAACAGACAGTGAGAACGTCGTGGATCGTTTTTTTTTTTTTTTTTTGGGGGGGGGGGGGTAGATCGAAGGACAAATTGGAGAAATGTAAGTTTTTCAAAACCTTCTAAAACTAAAAATACCTTCTAAAGCGAAAAATATTTTGAAAATACTGCCAGGCCTTAAACCTTTGTGAGATAAAATAAATTTATTTCATATTTTAAAAAGATGTTATTTATTCCCTATTAATAGTTTTACATGTTATATTATATTTAATAATGTTATCAAAGAAGTTAATTATAATAATGTAAAAAAATTCCTTAACAGTCCAGGCAACGTATACTCAAAAACAGCTATAGATGGAAATGCTTGGAACGAAATTTTTGAGTTCATAACTTTGGACTTGTAAAGAGGTCAACATATCAAAAGTCCCCGCCCGTAGTCTTTGAGTCGGTGGGGAGAGGGTTAAAAAGGTCCCATTTTTGGGTATTTCGCTTATATCTCAGAAACCTTGCAACCTAGCGAAATGAGCATTCCATAACAAATGAAAGCTGACTAAATTTGCTACAAGATCTGTTTCATCATATTTTTCTAAATATCTTTAGTTTTCGAAATATCCGCTCTTGTATGTCTGTAATTTTGGAGAAAACCCCACAACACACATTGTTTGCCCCTTTTCACCGGATAACTCTTCAACGATGCTCCTAAAAAATGAATTCCAGCTATAGAGTTGTACAGCATTACATTCCCCTTGAATAATATATATTACTTTACTATTTTATGTATTTTCTTTCAAACATTAAAACAATTTCAGTGTACATCGTGAATTCTGAAATTTGGCGACAACTGTAAACTAATAGTCCAGGTAACGAAGAGTTCTAGATATTTTCTACTCTAGATAGTATAGATACATGCAATGTAAGTATACATGTAAAGTACACATAATTTAATCATACAAAATCAAGAGCTAACTCACGCCCGTAGGATGGATCGGCCGCAAGGAGCGAGTTATCGCGAGCTGTTCTGTTCTACGTGATCTGACTCTTGGAACTACATCGTTCATCTGAGAGGAGTTCGATATCTCTCATTCCTCCAATGGCGGAGTAAAGGATCGCCTGATGGACGCTTTGGAGTGGAAGTTTGAATTCAGTTCTGCATGCCAAATCCAGAAAGGGGTGAACTACACTATACGTGGCCAGAACACGAACCAGTCGTCCAAAATCACTTCTAAAATTACTCTCTGCTCTGGACTTTTACCCTGATATTTCTCAATTCTGAAATCTATTCGTAAAACGTGTCCCTTTGGAGTTAGTTATTTGAAATTTTACCATACTCATTCCGACCATTATAATTATATCACAAGAAATATGTTAGTTCTGAACAACAATTGATGAATTTTCTAAATATATTTTGTTAGAGCAACATTTATGAGGTAAGTGATTTCCAAAGGAACCAGTATGAATTGAGTGTTTAAAAAAATCAGGTTTATGTGTTAAAGAAGAATTATAATTGTTCTGTTAATACATTTAATATGTTTCACCTGGATGATGTTTCATTTTATGTGAATTTGTATGAAACAGGCTCTTTAGAAGTGCCTCCAATTTAAAGGACATTATATTGGATGAGTTTAGTTTTCTTAGTTCTTCTTAAATAACTAAACACTTATAAAATTCTAGATGTTCTAATAATTTTAATTACTTTTTTTTTATTTCAGTGTTAATTACCTGCCATCAGAACATTTTTACAATTTTATAACTTCATTTGTCGGTAATAAATAAATGGGTTACTTATATATATTGAATCAAGCCGCAACTGTTGAAGGAAATAGTTTTGCGGGGAACAGATCCCAAGACTAATAAAGCAGAACGAGTGTTGGAAGTTTTCACCAAGATTGACTACTTCTTAGTTCTGCTTGCTTCTTCCATGTGGCTTCTACATTGGCCGGGGGGTAAGAGGCAACTTCTTCATCAAGTATTTATAGAAGGTCGAGCCAACTGCAAGTACTACCTCTTTTGTGTTCTTTTTTTTTCTCTCGGAATTCCTCGACATAGAAAGTTCGGATGTCAAACATACTTACAGAGGTTACATATGTCCAGGTGACTTACTGTAGAGAAGTTTGTTCCCTGGGATTGGTTTTGGAAGAATTCTCAGAACATTGTTCAATAATGACGAATAGCGCTTACTCAAGGACTTTCCTTTGGAACAGCTCCTCCTATTCACTTAAAATAGCGTTTTTTCCAATATTAAAATCTTTTTAAAAACATGGAACACAGAAAATAGCAGTAGGTGAGTTATATTGGCTACATTTGTAAAAAGCACCCTTGCCTCAGTTATATTTCCACCGAGACAAAATTCATATGACCTTCAAAAATTGTACCTGAAAGCTTATAACCAAAAAATCGTAATAGGAACAATATTTGTTGTGGTCCATATAATGGTCCTGAGACGTGAATTCTGCTGGTTGACGAACTTGACCTTGCATTATGTAAGCTATATTTTTACTCAATTCCATTTAAAAACGAGCTCCATATAAAGAGAGGGAAGAACCGTGCTAAAAGGGGTTGAAAATTGTCACACCATACTGTTCGAAAAAAAATTACGTTTGACAGAATCAAGTAATCGCCATACACGCAGAAGTGAATTTTAGACATCACACACACACACACACACACACACACACACACATATATATATATATATACATATACATATATAATATATCCATCCACCTTGCGGTATACCCGGAGAATATATTAATTAATGGAATTATTTTCTGGATGAACCTATCGCTTTTATTATTTTAATTCTACTCTGATTGATTTTAATAAATTAAACTCATTGCCTCTAGGCATCTAGAGCTCGCATAGGATGAAGGCAAAAAAGCTCTTCCTCGTTTTTTTTAGAAAAAGTAAAAAAAACAAAAAAAAACATTAAATCCTTTCAGAGATACGTCCAGGGGCAAAACGAATACCACGGGCAATTACTTCACGCCGAGATATAAAAGTGATTAAGCCGAAATGGATGGGGGTTTTTCAATTCGCTGAGGTTTCAAGTTAAAAAAAAACAAAGGCATTGCTAAAGGTACGTCCAATTAAAATGTTTCTGCGTCAGCTGATGGCTCACCGCATTTAATAAAAGGTCTTCCAGATCGACTACTCCTGACACATTCCGCTCCCAGTCTCTATGTGGAATTTTAGGATATTGTGGCATACTCAAACCGAAATTAAAAGTTCATTAGTTCCTTCATGCTAAAAAAATTCTACATTGCAGAGACGTCGTTATTTTATCACGTTCCGTTAAATAGTTATCTCTGATAACTTTGGGAAATATTATTATACAAATTTTTAATATTTCGGCTTCATATTATATGAAACAAACACTTTCAAAATTTCAAGTATCTTATACTACAGCATTAGTATTGCCTTAAAATGGTTGGTTACCTTTCACCTATCAAGATTTCTCACTTTTTACAGATATTGTAGGTATAAAATATTAGAATAGTCCAAAACTATTCATTTCAGTTAATACCTGTTTCCCAATATTGAAGTTTAACTATTTTGAAGCATATTCTTCCAAAACCGTGCAAATTCATTTGATTCTCAGCAAATGAATAAGAATAAATTTCAATAAGAATTGTACGTGTAAGGGTAGCCGCATGGTGAAGAGGTAGAGGTAGAGGTAGAGGGAAGTGGTAGAGGTAGAGGTAGAGGTAGAGGTAGAGGTAGAGGTAGAGGTTTTGATAGAGGGAGGGTCGCATAGTGAAGAGGGATACCGCGCTGCTTTTCCAGTTACACATGATTTGAGGATGAGTCTTCTACTGTCATGATTTTAGGGTGGGTCTACTGTGTTGCAAGGAGAGAAGTTGTTAGGATACTTTATTTTTTTACAATGTTAAGTGACAGTAGTGAAGATAGTGATGACATGTCGACTGCGTGTAAATGGTGGATAATTGGCACTTTAAGTAATCGTGAGTTTAGTGCTCATCCAATAAATCTATCTTGTCTAAGTGCGACAAGATTTGGGAGAACATCACCATCTTTTTTTGAAACTTAAAGAATACCCAGACTTTCAGGAATACATGAGGATGACTCCTGAAACATTTTATACATTTGCGACAACATATCACCATAAGCTTACCAGTACTATGCAGTTCAGTTGCTACAGCCTTCCAGTCTTTCTCATACAAATGACGGTTGTGGTGGTTGTTATGCCATTTGTCCGCCAGTGCTGGACGAATCTGCACCGCGATAATTCAATCTTCATTCATTTCACTACCGTTAATAATTATTCACAATCCCAAAACACTAATCTCAAATTTTCTAGAGAGAAAGAACTACACAAACGACCACAAGTGCAGCAGAGGGTGAAATGGGATAGTAGAGGACTTGAAAGGACCTATCACGGAGAAGTCACGTCATAGACCACGCTTTAGACCGCTCGAAATGGGTACTCGCATAGTGAATAGGTAGAGGTAGAGGTAGAGGTAGAGGTAGAGGTACTATGTAACACAAACACATTGTTCGTAATGGAGGCTCGCATAGTGAGGAGGTAGAGGTGAACCGCGCGGGCCTCCTGGAGGTCTTTCCTTCCCGCTTTTAAAGACAAAATTGTTTGTCTTTTCGAGCGGTCTAAAGTGCGGTCTATGACGTGGCTTCTCCGTGATTGGTCCTTTCAAGTCCTCTTGAAAGCAAAAGCAGCGCGGTATCCCTCTTCACTATGCGACCCTCCCTCTATCAAAACCTCTATCAAACCCTCTACCTCTACCTCTTCACCAAGCGGCTACCCAAAGAAAAACAATTTTTTCTTTAAAAGCGGGTGGGCGGGACCTCTAGGAGGCCCGCGCGGTTCACCTCTACCTCTACCTCTTCCCTCTACCTCTATCTCTACCTCTACCTCTTCCCTCTACCTCTACCTCTACCTCTTCCCTCTACCTCTTCCCTCTACCTCTACCTCTACCTCTTCCCTCTACCTCTACCTCTACCTCTTCACTATGCGAGCCCCCATTTCTAACAATGTGTTTGTGTTACATAGAGGTACCTCTACCTCTACCTCTTACTATGCGAGTACCCTAAGTAAATAAATGAAAAATCAGTAATGCTAAAATTATCTTTGCTCAAATTTATGAGTTCTAGTGCGTAAATTTCCCTCGTTTACCTCACAGAGTGGCACTGAGTGTTATATATATATATATATATATATATATATATATATATATATATATATATATATATATATATATATATATATATACATAAACTGAATTATTACATAACATTTATTTTATTCTAAATTGATAGAAATTCATCTCTTAAATCCATCACAATTTCTCATTAATATATATTTGTTTACGCTTTAAAGTTTCACGTACCAGATGCCTCTACAGGGGGGACTTATCTGTATACATCTAATTTGAGACTTAACTTTCACAGGTAAGCACACTAATGAAAAAAAAAAAATGTTTAGAATAAAACATTTAATATTGAAGATAAATTTCTAGACGAAACTTTTGTCATTAAATAAATTTTAAAATAAAACACAACAGATATAAGTATTTCTAAATATCGTTCATTTACAGTTTTCTTACTATTTTTATACTGTGTATATTTTCTTTTATATCTATTTTTATAAGGTTTAATTAATTTTCCATGAACGTTTTGTCAGCTTTGCCTATTAATTCAGCATGTTTTACTATCTTTTTTCCGTGTTATTCTGAATCCAACATTTTCTTTCTCATTTAATTTTATCTATGATATATTTTATATTTATATATCAATATTATATTACATGGGCTTCTTTCCCCTTTATATTTATTACATACATAAATGTATTTCTTTTTTAAATATTTTGGAGACCATAATACATTAGCAATAGGTCACAGTCTTATAATATATACATATTCTACACAATTCTTTTTTTTTAACCTTTTGATGTGAGCAAATATAACTAAAACTTGTTTTTCCTAGTTCCGTAAAACTTAATAAATCTATTTTACAGGTTTTAAGTTATAGCAGGTATTGACGTATATTGAATAGCGTTAATGTAAAAAAATCTTCCTCGCTGTTTAGGGGGAAAAAAAAAGAATTGAAAAAAGGAAACCCAAAAAGTTTATTTGCATTTGAGGCGCGTAGAGGGCAGCACCTGTCTCCTACGTGGCTGGAGATACGAATACAGAAATAGCTCCAACAATATTTCTCTCAGAGACCAGTTCTTCATTCCATCTCAGTTTTCCGATTCTTTCAGTAAAGCCATTGAGTGAAATACAGAGATGAACTAACTTTAGTATATCTGGATGATATTGGGATAATTTTATTTCCAGTTGTTACAAAGCGAGGGATACTTCTTGATTTCATGATAATTCTTAGATGAAATCAATCATGAACATATTTTAAACAGCCAGAAAATCAACCTCTTTATAAGCACTACACATTTTATATGTTTTTATTAATTTAATTTGATTGACAAACAACATTTTCCAATTTGGTATTAAATTTTCTCCAAAAGTATTGGTTTTTGGTAGCACTTTTAATATTACTGACCATGAACTTCCATCATTAATTTGTAAAGCTTTATTCATCCCATATAAATGTATATATGAAAATGTTTCGGATAGTTTGTCTTATGTTGGTAAACAATTTTTCTTAAAAAGGTTATTACCAGAGAATAAGGAAAGGATTTTTTCTCCTAAAAAATCAAAGTAAAACTTCTTAATAAATGATGGTTTTATGAAAGCCAGGGGAGAGAAAAAGTTCACTAATATCTTAAAATTATTAAAACTTCATGGCGATTAAAAATTGAGAAAATGAGACAAGGCCAATGTTAACGAGATATTTAATTTAATAAAGAATTCCGCCTCTTCTCTTAGGAACAAGCGTTCCTAAATTCTAATAAGGAATTTCTTACTCCGCTTTCTTTAAGAGCTTTATTGGCCTCCATTCGTGAAGTAAATTTGAAAACAATTTGTAGGAATTTACTGAAAAGTGTCCCCATTTCACGGTTATCTACTGAAAAGAGGATACATTTTTCCAAAAGTTTACTTTACGGATGAAGAGGACTACTACCGTTGAGACCCTGATTTCAATTTAGTCCGAGTTGACTTTCTTGCTCTGGTGGGAAATAAAAAATATGCGAAAAAAATAACTCTTTTGATTTACCTTCTGTTTTCTCTAGTTAATACTATCAACAAATTCATGAGGCAACAATGGCCCGTGCTGTGGAATTCCCTTAAAAAAAAAAGAAGATATCTGTTCGTAAGACAACGGCCTCGTAGGCTCTGCAATCAGTGGAACTTTGTTTAATAGATTTTTTTTTTCTGCCCTGCATTCATGCCATTGTCGTTTAAATAAAAACGCATAGGTGAGATTCTCTGTAAATGGTTCTTGTCAACAGTACCACCCCATCTTGAATCCTTACCTTTTTATAGTATAAATAAGTCAAGAAACCGAGGGATACAACATTAATTCCCAAATTTGAGCTATGGTCTTTCTTGTTTTTCAAAAAATATTTCGCTCTTCATTAAATTTTTTTTTTTTTTGAGAATTATTTCTTTGCACAAAATCACATAGGATATACGATATATGTATAGAAAACTGTATCGCTGGGTATATTAAGAATAATCTTAATTATTGAAAATAAAAAAAAAATTATTTCAACAGATCAAAACATAATTGTGATGTTGGAGGGTCTCTTGTACTGGCTAAGCGAACCGTCAGAGCTCCCCGGATCCCAGAACAGCTGCCGTGGAACGGAAGTCCCCAGTACTTGACACGTTGTGTTGGTGTTTAGTATAAAACGCGTGTTACTCTTTTGTATCAGGTTTTTGATTTTACTAACCCTAGGGTTTCTTAATGACAATTCCATAAAATATTTTGATTATTGTAGGCACAATAAGTATCCCAGCTTATTTATATATATATATATATATATATATATATATATATATATATATATATATATATTTCTTTATTGATTATTACATCCTGTATATAAATACATCTGGTAATATGATGAATGATACAATATGGAAGTTCTGTGCTCAAGGCCTTCCAACTTCATCCTCGATTAGCGCCAGAAAGACTCTCAGATGACGTTGAAAGGTGCCTACTCAAGCTCCCTTCTGCTCCGACCAGTGGCTGGAGTCGAAAAGAGATCGGTGAGCCACAGAAAATTGTCGCACTTGAATAAAGAGAAAGCCTTTGCTAACACTTCACTTGGTCACTGCAGCAGATCTCTCGGCGAATGTCTTTTGAGTCGCCTGGGTGGAGAGAGCGGGTGGGTGGCACTTGATAGGGAGAGGACTTCAGGATTTTGATGAACGGAAAGTTTAGGATGGAAACGTTGGAATCTGGATAATACAACATCATTAACGAGTGGGATATTGAGGTCTTTATGGAGGTTGAGGTTGGAAACATAAAAAGGAGCATCGACTATTGTTCTTAGGACCTTGGATTGGAATGTTTGAATGCGTCTGATGTTCGATGTTTTCGCAGTTCCCCATAGTTCTGAACCGTATGTCCAAATGGGTTGCAGTAGTGATTTGTAAATGATCAGTTTGTTTTCAGTACTTAAATGTAATTTGCGGTTTAACAGTCTATAGAGTTGTCCAAATCGTCTGTTAAGTTCTTGTCTTTTAAGTTTTAAGTGATGTTTCCAGGTAAGTCGGGAGTCCAAGTGTAGTCCGAGGTAGCGAACTGTATCAGAAGAAGGTAATGGGACGTTGTTAAAGTGTACTGGTGGACAGGAACTGCGCCGGAGGGTGAAGGTGATGTGATGGCATTTTTCCTCATTTACCTTGATTCTCCATTCTTTACACCATTCTTGAATTTTATTCAAGTGGGACTGAAGATTCTGTGACGCAGTGTTAGAATTTGGGTGGGATGCTAGGATAGCTGTATCGTCTGCATAGGTTGCCAGAAGGGTATCGGGACTTGTTGGAACATCGGCTATATACAGGGTGTAGAGCACAGGGCCCAGAACACTGCCCTGGGGAACTCCCGCTTCCACAGGATAATATTCTGAGTACTCTGATCCTTGTCGGACCCGAAAATGCCTATTTGATAAGTAGGATCGTAGGATGAGGTATAGGGTGCTGGGAAGAAAGGTTTTGAGCTTGTAAACGGAGGCCCTCATGCCATACCTTATCAAAAGCTTGAGCAACGTCCAGGAACGCTGTAGTGCAATATTCTTTTTGCTCTAGGGATGAAGATATGCGATCTACAACGCGAAGACCCTGCTGTACTGTGGAGTGTTGGGAACAGAGACCAAACTGGTGAGTGGGCAGGATATTTTGACTGTGAAGGATAGGTTGGATTCGTTTGAGGAGTAATTTTTCGAATATTTTAGATAGGATGAGTAGTAGGCTTATAGGGCGATAGGATGAAGGGCAGTGTGTTGGTTTTCCAGATTTAGGGAAGAGAATGATAATAGAGAATTTCCATAGGAGTGGGAAGTAGGTGGTGTGGAAAATACAGTTGTATAGGTATGTGAGGAATGTGATAGCTTTAGTTGGGAGTTGGCGAATGATTTCAGATGTTATTAAACCAAAGCCGGGAGATTTGCGCCTTTGCAGCTTGGTGATGATATGCTTGACCTCGGAAGGATATATGGGTTTAGGAGGCAAGGATAGTGGAAGGGGAGATTTGAGGAATTCGATTATTTTTGAATGATGTGTTGGGTCATTGTGATCAGGATGAGGGGTAAAGGTTTTCTGGAGGTGAGTTCCAAAGAGGCTGGTCTTTTCTTCATCGGAAGAGGCCCAAGAGCCATTTTCACGACGGAGAGGAGAAGAGACAGGATGATACTTCAAGATTTTTCTTGTTGTTTGCCAGAGGGAGTTGTCATGAGTGTTAAGGGTAGAGAGGAAAGTGTTAAAGGATTCGGAGCGATGGGAAGATAGCTGCTGTTTTACAAGCCTATTAAGGTTATTGTAAGAACTGCGGTCTTCAGGATGACGAGTTCTTTGCCACAAGGATCGAGCTTTTCGCTTTTCCCCAATAAGTTGGAGTATGGCTTTAGGAAGAGAAGGGATTTTTGAGGGAACGGTTCTTTGATGAAAAGGAGTGGATGCTTTCCAAGCACATTGTTGGATTGAGGTAGTAAAGGAATTTACAGCGCTATCTAGGTCTTCAGGAGTTTTTAGAGGGATCTTCAGGTCAATTGTTTCTTCAAGTAAAGACCTGAAACTCTTCCAATTAATCGTTCCGTTGACAAGGGAAGGAGGAGTTGCTTTAGGGATGGGTCGAAGAGAGAGGGAGAGAAGTAGAGGTATGTGATCAGAGGAGAGGTCATTTAGAGATGTGATTGAGGAATGAACTGAGCCAAGTCCGTGGGATATGAAAAAATCTATAAGATCGGGAATTCGATTCGGATCTGTTGTCCAGTAGGTCGGGGAATTAGGGGAGATGGTGGAGCAGGATTTCGAGGAAAGTACAGACATTAGCGAACGACCGCGGGAGTTAGTTATTCTTGATCCCCACTGCTGGTGCTTCGCATTGTAGTCGCCACCGACGAGAAAAGAGGGGCTTAAAGAGTTAAAGAAATTCAGGAATACAGATTCAGGTAGAGGTTTGTTTGGAGGACAGTAAAGAGCACAGAGAGTAAAAGAAGTAGGGAAAGAGGTTTTTTATACACCAGAAGCTTGGATAGATTCAGAGGACTCTAAAGGGAAAGGGTGATGAGAGATGGTGCTTCGGAAAAGAATGGCAGTACCACCATGAGCTTTGCCATCAGGATGATCAGTTCAGTATGTCAGGTATCCCGTCACGTAAAAAGATTTTTTCTTAGTCAGTCGTGTTTCAGTTATGAGAGCTACGTCAATTTTCCTATTGTGTAGTAGTGTAGTCAGTTCATTAGTGTGTTCTCGAACACCATTAGCATTCCTAAGGAGAATGGACAGAGGGGAGTCAGGTAAGGACGTCATTTTGATAGGATTGGGACAAGTGTTGTAATTATTGTGTTCAACAGAGTTACTAGTGGAGTAATAATGGATCGAAATTCGGAAATGAAAGAATTTAGAATCGATGTGAGATCAGTGGAAGAGGGTGGTTGTGGTATGTGAGGGATGGGATTACGTGATGTGTGTGGTGACACATCAGTAAGAGGAGGAGGTGGCGATTCATGATCGGTGGGTAGGGAAGAATGAGTGACGAGATTTTCGCGTGGACGTCTTGTTTTGTCTTCTTTGGGCCCTCCTGTTGCTCTCGCGAAGGATGTCTCTCTGTCCACATATCGGGATGGAAGCGTTTCTTGTGGTGGAGGCTGGTGTTCAAGTTGTTTTCCTGGTTGCCGTCTTGCTGGGTTCGGCTTCTTCTTCAGCTGTTTGTATGTCCCACAACCCTTGTAGTTAGCTGGGTGGTTCTGATGGCACAGTGCGCACACAGCTGGGGAAGATCTGCTTTTATTGCATTTTTCGCTCTTGTGTCCTTCTCCGCATTTGACACATTTCCGTGCATATCTGCAAAAGTTTTTCGTATGTCCATACGATTGGCATGATTTGCACTGGATGAGATCTTTGCGGGGATAAGGTTTTTCTATTTTAACCCGAGTGTAAAAAAGTGTCTGCAGTTCGTAGACATTTTCTACGTTTTTGCTTCGCTCGAGATCGACGAAGAACAAAGGAATAGGAACTTTTTCTACTCCATCGGGTCCCCTCCGACTTTGGACGACATTGATGACCTGTCTCGCGGTGAAACCATCGTTCAACAGCTCATCCTTGATAACATCTACGGGTGTAGAATGGTGAAGGCCGCGAATAACCTCTCTCAGGGCTCGCTGATCTTTTAGCTGGTACGTGTGGTACTGTGCTTTCGATTTATCGAGATATTTAATGATAGCTCGAAAGGAGTCGGAATTGTTCGCCAATATTTTTGTTTCTTCCAATCTGTTAACGCAAGTAAACGGTTTTCCGCCGAGTGTATTTTTTAGCTCTGAACAAAGAGCCTCAAAGTTTTTTAGATTTTTTATAAAAATTGGAGGAGGGCGAGCGATCTTTGGAGCTGGTGGATCTTCTGGATCTACATCTTGTAAGATGGAGAATTTGTTGTGCGTGAAGAATGGCGATTTGTGAATTGATTTAACATGTTGTGTAGAGGGAGTTTTATTAGGCGGCATCTCTGTGTCAGAAACTGATTCCGTCGTTGATATATCTTCCGGTATTGTTTCTACGGAGTTAGTAGGGATTTTATCCCAGCTAAGTGTGATAAAAGCATCGCTTGTTGATCTCCCGTAAAAAATTGGCGAAACTTTAGTTCTTTCGAACGATATGTAAGCGAGTAGAATATGTAAACGAAAGAGCTCTGCAAGAGGGTCGGGCGATATATTTAGGCTAATCCAGTAGGACTAAATTAGCGTCCCGTTATTACATGCAACCCGTTGCAAAATACACAAAATGCCTGCCTTGTTAAAGTAAATTTGCACTAGCTTGTGGCGTGATTTTAGTGGAGATGATTTTAGAGGCAGTTCCATCGAAGCGAATTCTGTATACTATGTATTCATGTATAGGCTGTTATCGTAGAAGATGGTAATATCTCATATCAACTGAAAGGCTTTCGTCACGTCTTTAGTGGCACTTAGGCGTATTTAGTCTCCATTTATAGAGACAAAACCAGCATTTTTAGTTCAACTGGAGACACTATCCGGAAGTGACTGTTTCTTAATCATGAATTGGCTAATTATGAAGAAGCCGGACCACTTGTCCGAACTAGATCCACGTATAAATTTATATACATATATATATATATATATATATATATATATATATATATATAGCATTCCCAAGTGTATTTGAACCTTTTACAAGTCAACTGTAACCTTTTACAAATGAAATGCCACCCTTTCCAATTCAAATGTAACCCTTTCCAATCCAAATGTAACCCATTCCAATCCAAATGTAACCCTTTTTATTTCAATTGTAACCGTTTCCATTTCAATTGTCACCCTTGAAAACGGTTGAAAATTTCAGGGACCGAAACTGTTATCACAATTTTGCAAAACTTTATTTTTTAACAGTTAAAACAGAATTCTACCTATAAAACTTGTTTTCAAATAGTTATTTAAAAATTTTATTTGAATATCTATAGGCTAGAATTTAAAAAAAAAAAAAAAAAAAAAAATCTCTTGACATTTCTAAATAAATATTTTGCGAACAAAAATTTTTTTAGAATTTTGATGATGATTTTTAAAAATTGAAAATAAATATAATTTTTTTTTTTTATCTTTTTCGACTCACAGACTTCTAGGACATTAGCGCCAACATAGATTTTTTTTTTTTTTACACCTCTTATTACAACAAAAATAAGGGAAATAATTAAAAAAAAAAATTAATTTTTGTTTCTGATAAGGTTTATTTTCTGAGAAATCATTGATTTTTGAAAATTGTATTAATTTCATTCGTTTACTCCTTTGTGTCAATAATAGTTTTGAACAAAAAAAAAAAAATTGTCATGGTTTATCCCGTTGAGGGTTAAATTTTCAAGGGTGACAATTGAAATGGAAACGGTTACAATTGAAATAAAAAGGGTGACAATTGAGTTGTAGAGCGTTACATTTGGATTGGAAAGGGTTACATTTGAATTGGAAAGGGTAACATTTGAATTGGAAAGGGTTGCTGATGACTTGGAAAGGGTGGCATTTGATTTGTAAAAGGTTACAGTTGACTTGGAAAAGGTTCAAATAAACTTGGAAATGCTATATTCTATTATCTATATTCACCTATATATATATATATATATATATATATATATATATATATGAATTTTCAGGTATTCTAAAAACGACGAATAGCATGTTAAATGTTTGTGCGAACTAAGATATTTGAAACTTTTGAATTAGAAAAGCGCAAACAATATACTGAACAGCTTTTGACTTTTAAATCAAGCTTTTATCTTATAAACGATTGAAATTGTGGAAAGTAATTATGTCAAAAATGTAGTGGCGCAAATGTCACTAGGGGTACCCCTGTCAAAAAACATATTGCTTAATATTTGGGAAGTGTTGTTTTAGTTATATCAAAAGTGAAACATTAAGAATGTTTATTTAAACATAACAAATCATACTACGGTTATAATATAATAAAGAAATTACTGTCGTCCTATGATGAAATTTAATTTATTTATTTTAATTTTAACGACCAGCTATGCATGACAACGTTTTGGAGACGGGCTTTATATAGGTTGCTACTCTTTTAGCGCGGTTCCTCCCTCCCCCATAGGGAGGAACCCCGCTTATAAGGTTGATACAATGAAACAATCCGGAAGTGCCGACTAGAAAATTTTGCGTTTCAGAACCCCTAGAAACCGAAAATAACGGTGGTTCAAATTTGTATATATATATATATATATATGTATATATTTATTTATATATATATATATATATATATATATATATATATATATATATATATATATATTTGTCTGTTCGCTCTCTAAATAGAAGACGAATGGTCCGATTTTGATGAAATTTGGTACAAAAATCTGTCGTCCAATTTGAAAGGTCAAGTTCGTTAACCAGCAAAATCCGCCCACTGGAAGATGGCGTTTGGGGCGAAATTCGCGCAAAAAAAATCGTAACGCTTACGTTTTTGAGTTCATAAGCTTGTAAGTACTCTTTTTATAGGCTTCTTGGGCTAGGAAAACGAATGGAACCATTTTCAAGGCGATAGCTTTAACCGTTTTCGAGAAAACTGAAAAAATAATTTTTTAATGCCGTTTTTGGTTTGGGTACTTAGAATCAAGGGATTCAGTTGAAACATTTACTGCATGTTCTACTTCCATTAAAACTAATATGTTGAAATTTTGGTTGCGTTTGGAGTTAAGGAAGGGTTAGAATAAAATATTTTATTAACAGGCATAAAAAAGTTTTGGTAACTTTGTATACTTTCCTTAATATCTCGAAAAAGATTGAGAATTTGGGAAACGGAAGAATACCATTAAAAAGCTTACTAAATGCTCTACAAAAAAGGTTCTAATGAAAGTTTTGATTAGGCGATGTCAATCGGAGAAATACCGTATGAAATGTCAGTTTTGGATTTGTCGATTTCCTTCAAATGTCTTGAAACTGTCGAGGCTCCTACTCCGAGTTCTTTGGCATATTCCCTAGTGTTTTTAATTGCTTATAGTAGTCAAATGTATTTGTCAATGAAACAGGATACGTATAATTAGAATCAATATTTTGTTTGTTAGAATTCGAAGATGCCGTATGAATATCTAGATGTGACAGTACTGGTGTTGATTTCGTTCTTTAGAATTATTCTTGGTATTCCCTATTTTCATCTGTTACCCATAGTTTTTTATTGTTAGTAGATTTTTCTTATTGATTATAGAACATTAATCTATTTGGCTATAAAACAGGATACGTAAAATTAGTGACAATATTTCGGAGATTTCTGAGCGAAATACGTTTAAGATGTTCTACCACCACGAACGGCTTTTTTCCTCTATTTTTATCCACTAGATAGGCTTTATTTTGCATATTATTCTATATAAGTTTTATTCAGCAGGGGATTCTGATGAAATGTCGTGTTTTTGCTGTGGATTTTAAATACGATGTATCTAAGATTGGATAACATTAGCGAGTCTACATAATTAAGAACCGACAACGGAGGATTACTTCTTGCTATGATATAGTCTACATATTTATTAATTTATTATTATTTAATTTATTATTTTATTTATTATATTTTATATAAATTCTTTTAGGGCAGATCACCATTGCTGTGCAGCTCTTAAAATAAAATAAATAAAATAGTCTACATACGTATATTAAGTCCTAAATCCAATCCTCCTAAAGTTCAATGCCCGTAGAAACCAGTGGGCCGCAGGAAATTTACCTGCTAAGAGTTAATCCTCAAGAGCTGTAAATATACCCCAGGTATCTGCCGACACAAATACAAAGCCTAGGCGGAGAGCACCCCAAAAACCAGATCCAAACATAAGGTTATATACTAAATATTGATAAAGACTACTTAGTTGTAAACCGATTCATCAATTAGCAATCAATAGTTTTCAACAAAGTTTATATACTAAATATTGATAAAAAGTATTTAATTAGAAAAAAAACAATATTCCACAAGACTTGTTTTTGGTCCATTTGTGTCTACTCCATAGACTTAATTAGGTATATTATTCTATTGTAGTTGGGCAACTAAACTTTGTTTTATTTTGTTAAATAAAGTTTTTTTTCTTGATTTGTTATTCGTCAAGACTTTTATTTGTCCTTGTGTATTTACTAGATAGGTTTTATTCAACATATTATTCTATATAGGCTATATTAGGCAGGGTATTCTACTCAATCTTGTGTACTTCTTCTTGATCCTTCTGTACATGGGCGTATATAAAAACAATTTCGGGGGGGGGGGCTGAGACCATTTCCAGGGTATGGAATACTAAATATTTAGAGCTTGGAATAGTTTTAGGCAACTAAAACGCTATTACACGTAAAATAAAATATGTTTTATGAACTAAGTGATCTTATTTAATTTATTTTTAAGGGTTTTACGAGAAGTTTTTATAATCAATTCAAAATTTCGGGAGGGGCTGCAGTCCCCTCAGCCCCCCCCCCTCATATACGCCCATGCTTCTGTATCCTCTAGAAAGGCTTTATTAGGCATATTTTGTATTGATTTATAGAGCTTTGCTTTAGAATGAGAGCCAGATTCTGTAATTTCCGCTTCTGTGTAAAAGTTAGCTATTGTCGGTGTCCCTGACGCCTTAATATCACTTTTATTCGAGATGTTCGAGAGGATTTTGACAATTTTCACAAGATATATAAAAAAAAATAAGTTTATTTTTTTTCTAAGCTTATCAAATGGCACTAGGGACATGAACGGAACCGCGCTAAGATGCTGCAGTTCCTGCGAGTCGGACTTTTTACCGTAGAAAGAGCTGATGTATTTTTATTCCGAAAGAGAATACATCAGTCCTAGTAGGTAATTGAGCATACGACCTTAGGCACGGAATACGTACATTTTTGGCAAGAACTATAAGTGCTTTGTTTATAACATGCATATTTTAAAAGAATGTTGTTGTTTTTATGTACAACAATAAATATAAGAATGTAATTTAAGAATCTATAATGAAAGGTTATAAGCCAAAATGTCCACTTTTCTTTTATTATTTATGAAAGACATTCTGAAGCATTTTAACTCTTTTTCCCATTACATAACTTCGGGAAACAACGGGTAATCAAAAAAACGTTTCGGTGATCAATACAAGTCTTCGTTAATCAATACAAGTCTTCGGTGATCAATACTAGTCTTCGGTAATCAATACAAGTCTTCGGTAATCAATACAAGTCTTCGGTAATCAATACAAGTCTTCGATAATCAATACAAGTCTTCGGTAATCAATACAAGTCTTCGGTGATCAATACAAGTCTTCGTTAATCCAAACAAGTCTTCACTTGATGATCAAAGCAATTATTCACTACTTTTTTTCTTATTGGATATTATTCTTAGCACTCACAGCCACTGGGCTCCCGGGTTATTTTATATTGGGATGAAACGTACTTAACAGGAGAAACAAATTATTTTATTTGTTGAGGATTTTAGGATAACTTCCGAGTAGCTAGCTTTTATTCCGTGAAGAATTGCTTCGTTAAGCCTCGAAGAAGGTTTTCCCGTGGACGCAGCCCAGGTTAGGGTTTCACCTTTTCATTTGCACTAAACCCCTTTTACAGCCGGCCTCGCCATCTAGCTACCAATATCTCCTTCCCTACAACTACATTCGCCCCCAAGGAATCTATGAAAAGCCGAAGGAAGACTTTTATTTTCATAGAAAGAGGAATTCGATTTCAACTCTTACGAAGATTAAACTTAATTTTTTCCCTTGACATATTTCCTGAAAACTTAATTTCAAAATGGTTAATGGCAATTTATTGGGTGTTCAATATTTTCTGGCCATATTAGTACTTCCCAAAGAAATGTAACTATTGAGGTTGCACTAATGAAAGAATTTTTGAAAAACGGCTTAAAATCTTAATCGATCCTACCTAGCAGATACTGAAAATGAACCCCGTTACATTCATACATGAAATACATGCTTACATTCGTAAATACTTAAAATTTGTATATAAATACTTATATGTGTCTGTTAACAGGATATCCGTCAGAGTTTTGTTTTTTTCCCACAAAACTTGGAATATAGCATTGCAAGGCAATCGAGTTCGTACCCAACTTACCTTAACACAAATTACTAATTAGCCCATGTAATTTTTGTTATATTAAGAAAACGAAACCCGGAAAATGTCGTGGGCATGTAAAGAGAAAAATGTCCTGTAATTCCTGTAAAAAAAATAAATAAATCGGTCTATCTGAAAAGGGGTTTTACTCTGGATTAAAATTTATTATGCCGATAGTAATTTCTGATTTACTGTAACGAAACTTTGTCGGTGTTGTATGTAAAGAGAAAGATATTTTTTGTAAAACAAAATAAATTGCTTCATTAGTGGGTTCTTAGTTTGGGGTTACTCTTTATCATGTTTCAATTGAATTAAGCCGCCAAACCGGCTCGGGCATTAGTTGTTACCCCTACCACTATGGGCGCTGTATCCGGTTTCTGATGCTCATTGAGACAGCTGTTAATTACAAATAAATATACTCAAAATATTATCCCTCAAACTACTCCTACATTTCTACTGTGTTTGCTGCATCAATAATCACAAAAATAAAAAATGTCTGGACTCAGAGACCAGACCATGTTTTTGGTGTTGCTGACTCCCAATCCGGAGTCAGAAAAAAACTCTGCACATTTTTTTTTAAGCCGTACCCCTCAAAACACATAATCTTGGATATCTTACACTATAAAATTTGTATTCGAGTTGTGGGTAGGTAGTGATGCAGTGTTTATAAATAAGCAATCTAGTATTTCATGGTAGTAAAGCTGTTTCAAGTGTGTTTCCATAACAATCCATCATTTGGCTGAAATGAGCTAGCTCTCGTATATTACAGCATAAATTGCCCCTGTAGCCAAATGTCAGCCAATCTCCAGACATTACCATTTGAGGGACACCTGTTGTAATCACAGATGCAATTGTCAATTAGTCAGCCGTCCATGTGTACAACAGGAATCCATCTCGATGATGGTTCTATTCACCCTGCAATATGCAGTTTGATGTACTTAATAATCTAACGTAACCAAAAATAGAAAGTCCGACTCGCAGGAACTGCATCATCTTAGCGCGGTTCCGTTCTTATCCCTAGTCTCATATGGAATGATTAGAATAGAAACAGTTATTATTGTGGCTCCACATTTCTTGAAAGGTCTTGATTTATGATGTTACCTGGATGGGTCGGCCAACCCTAGAAAAGCCCCGCTAGGCAGTTGAAAAGCGATATCTTGGAAATCCATATTTCTAGCATTAAATTGTTTTCCTTATTGTACTTAACCTGTTTTATTTTCAAATACATTATCCAACTATAAGCAATTAAAAAATAACAAGGAATAAAAACAGACAAAAAGAACAGTTCGAATAAGCGAAATCAATTACATTAAAGCTTTAAGCACTTATTTCTCCGATCGACATCGCCTAACGAAAACTTTCTTCAGAACCTTTTTTGTAGAGCATTTAGTAAGCTTTCTAATGGTAATCTTCCGTTTGCCAAGAGTCTCAACCGTTTTCGAGATATTAAGGAAAATATACGAAGGGGGCCTAATAGATATTCATACGGCATCTGAGAATCTCAAGATTCCGTAAAAACGAAATATTTTTTCTAATTATACGTATCCTGTTTTATTGACAAATATATTTGACTACTGTAAGCAATTACAAAAATAACGAGAAGTGAAAAAAACTGCTGGAAACACACAAATAGATCCGTTTAAATAAACGAAACTAACTAACTAAGTTGTAAGCACTTTCTCCTAATATGACCATCCCATCAAAAATTTCTTCAAAACATTTTTTGTAGAGATTTTAGTAAGCTTTCGAACTGTTACATATCACTTTCCACGATTTCCTAACCATTATCGAGATATTAATGAGAGTATACGAAGTTCCCAAAACATTTCATGTCTGTTAATAAAATATTTTATTCTAACCCTTCCTTATCTCCAAACGTAACCAAAATGTCAACATATTAGTTTTGATGAAATTCGAGCATGTAGAAAATGTTTCAACTGAATCCCATGATTTTAAGTACCGAAACCAAAAATGTTATTCAACAACTATTTTTCCTATTTTCTCGAAAACGGTTAAACCTATCGCCTTAAAAATGGTTTTATTCGTTTTCCTAGGCCCAGAAGCCTATAAAACGAGTACTTGCAAGCATATGAAGTAAGCGGAATGATTATTTGAACCACCGTCATTTTCGGTCTCTAGGGGTTCTGAAACGCAAATTTTTCTAGTCGGCACTTCCGGATTGTTTCATGAGATCAACCAAGACTGATGTACAAACATAATGTAAATAAACTTAAATTAAAATCATGCAATCTAATATTATATGTGTACGTATATATCTGTGTAAATAATAAATGCAAACTTATTACGCATAATGTAATGTAAATATGAAAATAGACAATACGCTGAAATAATGTAATTTAGTAATATAGATATATGTATGTAAGTGTGTGTATGTTGTGTGTGTGTGTGTGTGTGTGTTGTGTGTGTGTGTGTGTGTGTGTGTGTGTGTGTGTGTGTGTGTGTGTGTGTGTGTGTGTGTGTGTGTGTGTGTGTGTGTGTGTGTGTGTGTGTGTGTGCGTGTGTGTGTGTGTGTGTATAATGTAAGTATATAAGACAATGTAATGTATATATGTAATGTTTGTAATAACTACATAAAATGTAAGGTGTACATCGCCGTAAAGAGGAACACCAAGAAATAAAATAAATAAAAAATAAATTTTTTTCCATATACTTCTTTCCTCCAAACGATACCAAAGTTTAAATATCTTAGATTAGATGCTAATGACCCTAGCAGTAGGAGCACCCAATAATAATAATAATAAAAAAAAAAAAAAAAAAAAAAAAAAAATCTTAGATTAGATGAATGCCAAATACCTGGTAGAAGTTCCAAGTGAACCAATCATCGTTTCTGAATGCCCAAACAGAAAATTAGTTTGGAAAAGTATTTGTATAAATTTTTCTCGTAAACGGTTTAAGAAATCGCTTTAAAAATGGTTTCATTCGTTTTCCTACGTTAAGGAAAACCTCCTATATAACGAGTACCTGCAAGCATATGGACTCGAAAATGTAAGCGTTCCGATTTTTTCGCGCAAATCATGCTCCAAAAACCATGTTCCAGGTGGTTACCATGGATTCAACTGGTTAATGAGCTTGACCTTTCAAATGAGAAGAAAGATTTTTGTACCAAATATCATCAAAATCGGACCATTTTTGAGCCGATAAGGAACTTCTTAATAATTCAAAACCCCCATAAGTACTTAAACATTTGAATATTAAAAAAATCATTCTTAGCAAGTGTTTACATTCTGAAGGGATTGTCCGGGCAAAATTTCAAATTTTTCTGTCAAGTGGTTCGTGATATTATTACCTCGGATGGACCATCACCATGGCGTAAACTGTATGAGGGACAAAATCACAGTTTATTTCTACTAATTCAAGGTCTGCCATCATAGTTGAAATTAACCTCTATTAAAAATAATACTATGAAATAGATACAGTACGGTAGCAGCTGTTCTGTAACCGTCCTAGTATCGCATGCTGCCTAGGCGTGCATGCTCTAACCAACTAAAACTTCAGTTCCCTAAAAATATCTAAAAATATCTAAAAATATTTAAAATTCTAATATCAAAAAATCCTTTCTTAGCGAGTGTCTACGTTCTATAGGGCGTGTCCATGCAAAATTTCAAATTTTTCTGTCGAGTGGTTTGGGCTGGGCGATGATAGGTCAGTGAGTGAGTCAGTCAGTCAGTGAGTGAGTGGCATTTGACAAATATATAGTAGATGATATGTTTTCTTTTTCATTATGAGATGGTGGATATAACTATCAATTTGTAATTTCAACGTTGCAGAAAGTCAAAACATATTTAAAACTTGCAGTCCCTAAATATACATTTAATCAGTACGCTCAACATGTATCACGTCAGAATGGCGCATCTTCAGGTCAATTACACAAATAAATAAAACAAAGACTCCAGAGAATAGTGTCAAGTCTGACAGAAGTACGTACAGAATTCCGACAACTGCTACACTTGACTGATCCTCACACGTGACAGAAATATTGATATATTGCAAAATAAAACTGAAAACCTTGAAAATCACAGAAATTTAAGGGAAACCAACGTACGAATCACAATAGCGAAATTTGTTCGGAAATTGCTAAAAGGTGATCTTTTTTCAAGGCGATTAATGCGCAAGTAGCTCTTCCACAATGGGATATTACTTTTTTTAACAGATTTGATGTAGTATCTAATTAATTATATCTGATAATGCGAACTTCATTCCTTCTCGCTTGCGAACCGATTTCTGTTTGCGAACTTCCCATTTGACTTGAATCCTGTTCCTAGATCGGTGACCCCATTTTCTTTGAGGATTGCCTCTAAAAAAATATGACTCTAGGAGTAAACAAGCCCGGACAATGGAGAAGGTGGGATGGCCGGTTCTTATGAGAGGTAAGGGGTTTCGAGAGGAGTAAGTTGTAAATGCGGCCATTACCATATGAAATTATTCAGGAGCAGTCTGGCCTCGGATTAGCATAAAGGCCACTATCCCACGTTCTGTCATGTTTTCCTACCACCCTTCCTTCGAAAATATCATTTCAACCCTTTTATAGAGACCTGGGCGTCGTCCTTAGGTGGGTCAATATTTCTAATTTTTCCTCTTCTGTCATGATTTCGGAATCTGGTTCGTTCGGTGAATAGTTGAAGTTCTTATTTTATTTTTTATGCCTAATATTTATAACTATAATACCAACTCTTTTTCAGGATAACATAAATTATTCATAAGTAGAAATCTTAATCTTAAGAACACCTAATCGGTTATATAAATACATCAAAACCTAATCTAAAACCATTATAATAATAATATAGGCACACAAAAAAAAGTGGTAATATATTATTATGCATTTCGACACACTGAATCCGAATCCGGAGTCCGTTTCACCCCATCACGTCAGGTTTAAGAGCATTTGAAGGTTAAATTTTGTATGAAGTCGTTAAAGAAGAAATAACTAGAGCTTCCATGGTTTTGAGGGTCGCTGAATTCGAATCCGAGGTCTGTTTCTCCCCACTGGTGCAAAATCAAGGTAATTTCAAGTACAAATTTGTTTATTTTGCAAGAAATGAATCTGCAATCAAAATTCTTTTTATGCAAAATAGCTATATATATATATATATATATATATATATATATATATATATATATATTATATATATATATATATATATGTTTGTGTTTCTGTATATCGCTCGTCGGATCTTTATGGAGTTGAGGAACTATTTCAAAAAATCTTTCAACACTCACATTTCTTCGACAAATACTAAAATGTCAATGTAAATATTGGAAAACATCAAATATTCACCATAAATAATATGATTCTGGTATTTAGTCTGAACAGAATGTAACCTAAATATTGACGACGCCAACGATGTATCCGGCATTCATACAGGTATAGGTGCGAATATTTTTTTTTCCTTTATATAGGTGCTTCTACTGCTAGGGTCATTAGCACAGGTGCGAAATTGTATCAATAATGAGATGAAACTAGTACACAGAGAATGTAAATTGTCATAAAATACAACAAAAAACGTACGAATACTTGATAATACTCCAAGATGTTCTTCACAAAGAGTTTCACTCGGCAAGCCATTAAAGAAGATGAGACCTGACGTGAATGAAGCAAGAGGCAGAACTAATTAAAGAACTTGGTAAAGATTTCACCAATGAAATATTTGGTAACCGCTCTAAGAATACCAGAATCTCAGTTGAGATTAAACTCGTCCCTGATTGGCTGCTCGACTCTCACCTCTCAACAGAGCAATCAACAACTTTAGTACGTAACTTTCACTTTACTCCCTCCTACCATTTCTTAGGATTATTATAAAAATTGAAACTTTTAGCCTCATCAAATTGATAATTTGGTTTATGCAGCTCAGATGTGTTTGATTATTTTAACATTTTCACTTCACCTTCATTTATCGAATGAATGATCCTCGTTAAAATGTATATTCGTGTGTGATATATATATCACATATAAGCTGTATGTATTCACTCATATGTGTGCTGTATGTGTATACACATATGTATACACACAGGTGTGTGTGTGTTTGTGGTAAATATATACACAAACACACATATGCATAGTATTATTATTCCCCTCTCATGAAACTCAGAAAATATCAACCCCAAAAAAATGTATTGACGAAATCGTTAATGGAATGGCCAAGATTTATGTAGATGCGCCGTAAAAAAAAAAAAAAAAAAAAAAAAAAAAAAAATACGAATTCAAACTGTGTATGTTACCACAACTGCTATTATGCGCTGGCGACTCAGTATCTCTCCTCCAGTTCTCAAAAACTTCATCAGTAAAATCATTGGCGTTTTGGTCGTTTGTACGGACATTTTCAATTGTTTATATGAGGTGTGCAAATCTCCAAAACTTTATAAACCTATGATCCAAATGACGATATACGAATGAATCGTTAAGGGAGAATAAAGGATATTTATAAGAGTATGGAGCGATTATTTATTTTATCCTTCAACAAATCTATGCAACATACATTTAATTGCGCCGTTTAATAAATTTATGAATAAATAAAACAATAGTGCCAACAACTTAACTTGTGAACAATCATAACTTCACATTTCAGACATTCAATGAAAAAGTACTGATGAAGCTGTGAGATATACCCTTGACACTAAACACACAAGGAACATCCCAATCAGAACTTACATTAAACATATGACTAACACAGGTATAGGGACTTTTCAATCATTATATATCACACCAATCAGAACATGGAACCATGCTTTGTAAGGGATCTCTCAGACTTATACTAAACTATGGGTAATAACTCTTGGGAGAATAGATCCTCATTTTTTAAAACCTGATCTGAGCCACCCACAATTTATATCCCCACGAATACCCGAATTCAAAAAGTGCGAGGCATTACAATTAACTGTTGAATTAAAAAAAAAAAAAAAAAAAAACAACCTTCATATTTTTCGTCCGAAGTCTTCATCAAATGCAATAATAAATGAAACATGTGTACTGAAAAAAAACTTATGGTCTGTTTGCGAATAATAATAATCCAGTTACTTTGAAGTAGGTATCTGTCGTGATTTTGGTACTTACTGATTAGTTTACAGGTTCTTTGCAGGTTATCAATTCTTTCATTACATGTTATCTAAGGTTAGAAACCATATTATATAAATATAGTAATCAAAAGTTAATGTAGCAATGTAAAGTATTTAAAATCACTGCAATCATTACTTAAAGTAACTTTTTTTTCTACTATATTTATAAAATATGGTTTCTAACTAACCGTTAGTTAACTTGTATTTGTAAGTAATACTTTTGGGCATGTAAATCATAAATTAAAATAAGCAGAATATATTTCAGCAAGCTATATTTATTAATAAAGAGGATATTATAAAAGTCAATGGTAATTGTGATGTTTAGGGGCCTCCTCGCCGATTTTTTTGCCCGGTGATTCTATAACATATTTATATTTTATATTTATTTCACATTATCGGCCTATGTGCTATTAGTTTCCGCTCCCTACGCTCGCTCAAGAAGATATCAAAACACTAGTCAATCCAACTCGCTAAAATTAATAGAATTCCATTAATTTTTCTGAGTTTGATTGACTTGAGTGTTAAAGGATACTTTACTACCAGCAACAAACAATAGAATAGCCTTTAGGAATAGCCAATAGAAAAGCTAATGACTTATACGCGTGCTCTGAATCACTGTTATAATCAGTACAGATACTTCATTAGTAACTGGATGTGGTCTTCGCAAACAGTCTCAGAACTTATATTTCTTAAAAACAAAGATTCCAAAAAAGTTGTTGATTATTAATTTAAAATTTTATGGTTTTAACTTCTCTTAAAAGTAATATATTTGACAATCAATAATGAATTCATTTTATAACCCATTAAATCCCAAGCCTATTTCAACTGTTTTTTTGTTGACATTTTTCGTTATTTGTACCTCTTAGGCACTTAAAGGAATGTATAAAAAAAGTCCGACTTGCAGGAACTGCATCATCTTAGCGCGGTTACGTTCATATCCCTAGTGCGATTAGTAAAGGAATATAGGAGCTATCGGTAGGTTTTGATCTTTCGTTAAAAATATAAAATAACATCTTAATGAGAAGGAAGCTTAAGGCGCCACATAAGCAAACTGACAGTGTTCTAAGTGGAAGTGACTCTCCGCCATCTCAACGCTCGCTCAAGGAAAACACTATGGTCTACATTTTTCTTATTATCTTAGCTTAACTAAAATAATCATTCCACCGTTAAATAAAATTAAAAACAACAGTGAGGTAAGCAGTGACAAAACCCCGTTGAAATGAACAAAACTAACACTTTCGTGGTTTTAAGCACTTATTTCTCCCATTGACATCGCCCCATCGAAATTCGCTTCAGAATCTTTTTTGTAGATAATTTAGTATCCTTTGAACTTACCACGATTTTTCAACTGTTTTGAAGATATTAAGGAAAATATACGAAGATCCCAAACATTTTGATGTATGTTAATAAAATATTTTATTCTAATCCTTACATACATAAGTATATGAACTACGGTTATTTACGTGATGCATAAGTTCTGAAATGTGAATGTTTCCAGTCGGCACCTCCGGATTGCGTCATGAGGTGAACCTGATATGCGAGATTCCTCCCTATGGAGGGAGGAAGGAACCGCGCTGTGATGTAAACCCGCCAGAGATACACCTATACACCAATATACCAGAGATATAGTGTATACACCAAGATATAGTAGTATAGAACGGTACGTCAGTACCACTGTGGTAAGTAAAGAGCGGCTGTTCTGACACTGGCAAAAATTAGAAATCCTACATTCCTGAAGTCGTTCGGAGGACTTATGTTTATGACTCTAGACACTTGCAGATGACGAGGGTACAGTCGGCACTACCTGGACAGGGAAAATGCCCCCTACCCTAAGCCTCCTAGGTCCTCACCTACAAATTCATATTACTGTTCAATAAAAAAATAACCAATTAATAACTGGTGTAAATAGAGAATACCAAAAACAACTCAAAAGAACCAAAAACACCAGTACAATAATCTAGATATTCATATGGCATCTTCGAATCCCAAGATACCAAGAAACGTAAGATTGTTTATAATTATAATTATACGTACTCTGTTTTATTGACAATTACATTTTAATACTTACAATTACTTAGCAATTACAAAGATAACGAGCAGTGATAAAAAGTGTGGGAAATACATAAAAAGATCCGTTCAAATAAACGAAACTAACTAACTAAGTTTTATGCACTTATTTCTCCAAATATGAAAACCCCATCGAATATTTCTTCAGAACCTTTTTTGTAGATCATGTAGTTAGCTTTCTAATGGTAATCTTCCGTTGACCAAGATTCTGAACCGTTTTCGAGACATTAACGAAAGTATACAAAGTTACCAAAACTTTTCATGTCTGTTAATAAAATATTTTATTCTAATCCTTCCTTAACTCCAAACCTAACCAAAATTTTAACATATTAGTTTTGATTAAATTCGAACATGCGAAAAATGTTTCAACTGAATCCCATGATTCTAAGTACCCAAACCAAAAACGTTATTCAGCAACTATTTTTCCAATTTTATCGAAAACGGTTAAAGCTATCGCCTTAAAAATGGTTTCATTCGTTTTCCTATGCTACGAAGCGGATAAAAAGAGTACTTGCAAGCATATGAAGTAAGCGGAACAATTTTTTTCGCGCGACATTCGATCCAAAAACCATGTTCCGCTGGGCGGATTCTGCTGGTTAACGAACTTGACCTTTCAAATTAGACGAACGATTTTTGTGCCAAATTTCATCAAAATCGGACCATTAGGGGGGCAGGAAATGAGCGAACAGACCAATATATATATATATATATATATATATATATATATATATATATATATATATATATATGTACAAAATTGAACCGCCGTTATTTTCGGTCTCTAGGGGTTCTGAAACGCAAAATTTTCTAGTTGGCACTTCCGGATTGTTTCAAGAGATCAACCTTATAAGCGGGGTTCCTCCCTATGAAGGGAGGGAGGAATCGCGCTAAAACCAAAAACAAAAAATCAGCAATTATAAGTTAGGAGAGAAAAAAAATGTTGCGTTTACATAAAAAAAATGCAACATTATGTTCACAAGGCCACAGAATTGCCACAAAAATTTATGATCGCAATTACTTATATGTTCAAGTAATGATTAGAGCAAAAAAAAAATTATCAAAACATTTTATTTGGGCTTAAGATTTTTTTCCCTTTTCTTTAGTGAGTTCCCATGTTAGAAAAAACTATTCAAACTAACTTAAAATATTTATTCTCATGAGAAAAAAATCGTGAAAATAATGTTGCGTTTAGGCAACTTTGGGACGAAATGGGTTAATATATATATCTTTCTCTAAAGAAGGTGTATTCATTACTTTGTAGTAATCAACATTAACTCATTCTATTTTACAAGGAATGTATGGTCTACATTTAAAGATACAAAGGAAATATTACGAATAATATGTTAATTTTGAGGTAACAAATACAATATTAGTGTTGAGGTGGAAAATTGGGAGAATGCAACAGAATAAACCATGGGAGCGAAATTTGAAGAAGTTGAGATAAATCAGCTGTATATTCCAGTATTGGAAACCATTCCGCGGTCTGCTTAATTCCCATTCTGTAATGGCTTTCTCGGATTAAGCCGAAGGATTTAGAGTTAGTCGAATAAGCCAGAGATGTACATTCAAAGCCTATATCTCTAAGGCTAATACCACATTCGACAGATTAATGCTCTTAAATTATACAAGCACATATATCATAATCAAAATTACATATTATGAATAAACAATCATTACTTACCTGGTAATATTATTATATCGTTTAATTTATGTTTATCTACAATTTCAATGTTCTGTTCTATTTCAGGCCATAATGGTCAATAAAAAGTGGTAAAAATATGATTTCACATACACTTTATTTATAATTGTATATCCTTCGAGAATTCCTTTTTTTGTAGGAAGTATTCCTAACTTTGATTCATTCCAAACCCCAAAATTAAAAGAAGTTGTACCTATCAATTTTTCTCGTAAACAGTTCCAGATATCGCTTTAAAAATGATTTTGTTCGTTATTCTACGTTAAGGAACCTATAAAACAAGTACCATATAAACTCGAAAAGTAAGCGTTACAATTTTATTCACTCTAAAAACTATATTCCGGTGGACGGATACTTCTAGTTAACGAACATGATCTTTAGAACATTTAGTACAAAATTTCATCAAAATCAGACCATTTTTGAGCCGGCGAGAGAGCGAGCATATATATATATATATATATATATATATATATATATATATATATATATATATATATATATATGCGCTTATAGTAATTATTAATTAATAAAACGTTTACATTCACATTTTTTAATGCAAATAAAAATGTTTACAGGACATCTTGTACACTGTTTTTCTTTATAACCTTATAATCCAGCACATTTAGTCAATAAAATATTGTGTTTCGAGTATCCGGGGTTTTTGGGGTTTTCCCCGTCATTACCCTGGATAATGGAGCTCCTACTATAATTGATTCATTTAGTTCAAATCAATTTTATTAATTTAACATTTCCTAGTACATTACGTACGATCTCCTTAGTAATGTTGAAAAGAATTAAACGTAAAAAAAAACCGACAAAAATATTCAAGTGAATTTTTTCGATTAAAGCTACGATAGTTGTTGTGCACCTAGCATTAGCGACTATTCTACTTGATCGCTTTAATAGTTTAATTTTGGCGTTAGAATAGTTTCTAAAGGAACGTTACTAAATCATGACAATTTGCTCATAGATGGACAGTATACCCGCTTACCATTCTGCAAATGTACTTTCTCTTGGAACGTGCCGTTCATGTTGGTTAGGAGAAGCTATAGTGTGATGAAACGTTGATACGATTTTTTGTAGTTATTGTAAGTCTTATAACAACTACCTGAAAGATAATCGGTCGGTAAGAATAGGAAGTGTCCGCCAACGCCTTTTTTTGTGATATCTTTGTTGAGCTGCAGTCTTGGCAAATGTTTGTAATAGACTTATATATTACGATACAACCCATTTAGTGGATTCATATAACTACAGAGCTAGATGTTCCTGAAACTATAACTTGGTAACGCTTTTGAGACACCCAAGGAAACCTGCAGCGCTTTAAGCGCTCGCAAAGAATCAGGCTAACAGATTCTAATCTGGTTACTTTCGTTCCATTATTAACTAAGATTATTGTTTACACCTGACTCTTGGAAGTATACATATTTCGCTGAACAGAAGCTTCCCTCTTTCCGAAGATGAAATTACCTGACTTATGAAATCGTAAGTCGGCTGAAAATTAAAATTTAAGGAAAGCATTTCAAGGATTCGGGACATTCTGAAGTTAATTGAGTTTCAGCCTAATTAAAGAGGTGCACATGAGTTCCTCAATGTTTTATAACATTCTTAGAGTTGGGAACAACTTAAGCTGAGGATGCATTAAGCGAATTTCTCAGTAAAGTTCCATACAACTTTCCTTAGCTTGTCTTGGTTTGGAGTAAATACTCGTACTTGGTTAGTACACTCTCCTTGAGAAAAAATGCTTTAGCAATTAATGATTTTTGTTAAAAAATATAAAATAATACACATGACGTTTTAAATTTTAGTGCGATAATTTGTTGCCAAGAGAATTTAATTTAATAAATGAATTAATTAAAGAAATGATAAAACGGTAAAGTTCTGAAAAACCAAAAAATTAAATTGTTAAATGAGAAAATGTGTTTTACGAGGACTGTTAAAAAAAAGATGAAACGAAATTGAAAAGGTTCTGTTGCCAGAGGCGTAAAGACAATTGTAAATTGAGAGAACACAAAAATAAAAACTTCTCTTTCCTTTTTTTTATTTTATTTTTTCCTGCTAGCGTACTAATGAAAAGACTTCCTATTTTCTTGGCGTTTTATTTCAATTTATTTTATTATTTTCATCTGACAATCTTCTGTCTTTACTTCCATAGAGGATTAATAGTATTAGAAAAAAACATAACTGTACGATCTCTTCTTCAATGTCAAAGTGTTATAACATTTAGATTGCGAGAATAATGATCGTTCAAAATATGTATATAAATCTGTTCGTGCTCTACGGAGTACAATTATTGTCTGCTATTGATGAAATTTAACTCAAAATTACCTTGTATACTACGAATGGTCAAGGGCGTTAACAAGTAGTTTCCGCTTTCGCAACTATGTTTTAGGCGAAAAAATATCATAGAAAAGAAAAGAAAAAAAAAATGGTCTTTCAGTCACCATATTTGCACATCAATTGATTTCTGCGGATGTGCTGCTGATCCAGATCACTGAATGAGAACCAATTCTCTAACCTGAGGTGTAGCCAATACCTACCTAGTACCTTTATTTTTAAAACACACCTTTCTATTTAGATACTCGCGGCGTATACAGAGTTTCGTTAGAATACAACAGAAATTGCTACCGGTATGACCAAATTAGTAAATTAGTAATTTTAGTTTTGGAGTAAACCTCACTTTCCGAAAACGAATTAGTTTCTATTTACAAGACATGTTTCTCTTTAGATTCTCACCAAATTTTCCGAGTTACATGTATTATATAAGAACAATTACAACAATTTGGGCGGATCGTGCAAAATAGTAATTTTGGTCCGGAGTACCCCCCCCCCCCATTTCGCTGGTTAACCCATTCGTATAATAGTTTGCAAGGGGAATGCTATGCACCAAGTTTCGTCAAGAATAATTTTAACGGGGGTCATTTTCGGTATCTAGTGGGTAGAACCAAAGAAGATTTGAATACATTTAAAAAAAAAAAATCTTTCATGTGTGCAACCTCAATAGAGTCTTTGGGAAAGTGCTTGTAACCGCTGTTTCGTTCTGAGGATGAATATGTGTATACATAATATAAATATAGCCGTTAGCCAAAATTTCATTCAAAATTACCATATAAAAAAAACATCCTTATTAGTCAATAAACTTCTTTTAAAATATGATTTCCTTACATCATATACGACATGGCTATGTTCGCTGTTTCCAACGAACTCTGGAATTGAAGTGGACCAACTCCTGTAGTCATCGTTAGTCATATACGCTTTCAGCTCACCGTGGTGTGGGATCCCACACATTTTCAAGCCGGAACATTTTTCCAAGAAATGTAAATAAATAGCAAAATTTAATTTAAAAAATGAATAAATAAAGGAAAAGTTTAAGCGCGTCGATAAATGAACAGGCCAGATGAAGGGCTTGAAGCGTGTAATAAACAATGCTTGATAAAGTCCTTTGGTAGATAAGTGCATCGAGCGGAAGAGGCTTAGAATTCAGTAAAGTCCCTCAAGAGAGGAATTCGCTCATAAAAAATGTCTGCCGCCTAAAGCTGGGCAGGTTGGCCAACCTAACAAATGCCTCTCTTACGTGGCCGACATATCTCCTCAGAGCACACACTCATTCTCCCGGCAACAAACAATTTATACCGGAGGGGAGGGGGGCTCTCACATTTTATATAGTCCCTGTAATGCAGGAGTCTATGGTCCTCTACTTCCTTTATACTCGCTCTGTCTATTTCTATACTTTACCATTCATTCTCAGTTCTTCTCTATAGGTATTTCTAGTTTCCCTACTCAATCCTTTATACTTATTAGCTCTGTACCTTATAGGATTATACCTGTTACCCAGTGTGCCATGCTACACCTACTTTCTGCCTATGACTCTCCCCGTATCCAGATCTACCTGTATACCCGGTTACGTCAAAATCGGTCAAACGGTGTGAATTTACTTATATCTCTCTAGTAATTCATAATGCAGCCGGCAGAGGCCAGCACAACAGCAATTCATAAAACAACCGGCAGAGGCCAGAACCAAAGCCTGCGAGTAGATAGCTCTTATCAAATAAAGGCCAGCGCTCCTTAGTTAGACAGTGACTGTTGATATGAAATTGAAATAAACTGCATTAGATGATTACATAATGATGTAAAGTCATCAATGAGTTCGAGTGAATTATCAACAACATCAACAAATAAATTTGAGGCATTATTCAAAATGGCTGTCGATTCAAAATGGCCGTCAGAATCTGAATGGTTCAGTGTAGCCAATTTTTCTCGAACAAAACTTTTGACCTCTTGACCAAATTTTGAAATTTGACTATTTTGGCCTAGTCTAGGAGATTTCCCGTATCATGTCCTACCTGTGTGCCAAATTGGTCAAATTCGGTCAAATTGTGTAGATTTGTATAAGGAACAAACAAACAAATACACGAACACAGAATTAAATAAAAGTCCGACACGCAGGAACTGCGTCCTTTTAGCACGATTCCTTTGTTGTCCCTAGTGACATTTATAAAGAAATAGAAACAGTTGAAACGGTTGTTCTGATATTTCGTGAAAAGCTTATCTTGAAGGAAAGCAATATTTAAGTCAACCCTCAACTAACGGGTGGAAGGGGACCTTAGGGTCTTGTCCAGGTAAAACAGGACAGAGAATAGAGAGGCGTTGATTGTCCCCTACCGTATAGCTAGAAAACTCAATTAACTATTCAATGAATTTCACTGAAACAACCAATTAAAAAGCCAGGCAAATAGAAAAAAATAACGAGAAATAAAAACAGTAAAAAAAACCCGTTCAAATAAACTAAATCAATTATTTCAAAGTTTTATGCACTTATTTATCCGTTTCACTAAAGAATATTAAGTAAGCTTTCGAATGGTGACCTTCCGCTTACCAAGAATCCCAACCGTTTTCGAGGTATCAAATAAAATATACGAAGTTCTCAAAACGTCTCATGTCTGTTTATGAAATATGTTATTCTAATCCTTTCTTAACTCCAAACGTAACCAATATTTCAACATATTAGTTTGGATGAAGTTTGAACGTGCAGAAAATGTTTCAACTGAATCCCATGATTCTAAGTACCCAAAGCAAAATGATTCAACAAAGATTTTCCACTTATCTTGAAAACGGTTAAAGCTATCGCCTTAAAAATGGTTTCATTCGTTTACCTAGGCCAAGAAGCCTATAAAACGAGTACTTACAAGCATTTGATGTATATATATATATATATATATATATATATGTATATATATATACATATATATATATATACAAAGTTGAACGACTGTTATTTTCGTGATCTAGAGGTTCTAAAACGTAAAATTTTCTAGTCGGCACTTCGGGATTGCGTCATGAGACCAACCTTATAAGCGGGGTACCTCCCCATGGAGAGAGGGAGGAACCGCGCTAATAAAAAGCTTTACTAAGTTGCAATTAGGTTTCCAAATGAAATATGTTTCTTTTGTTAAATCCCTTGTTCTTAAGAAATCATTATCTTCAATAATGTATACTAGTTTAGTCGAAAATAATTTCATACAGCATGTTCAACGTGTTCCGCTCAGCATTTTCTTTTTACATCATACAGTCAAATTCAATTTTTCTCTTCAATATCTCACCCTCGCTCCCTCTATCTTGTAGAACAACTCCAAATTTTAGCGTGATTTCCTAATATTCGGTCAAAATCTTTGCAAGAAATGAATATATTTTCTCAGCATAAGGTTACATTGCAAGTTTCACATTTCAGTGAGTGCAGAGTTTTCAGAACGTAAATATGAGCAAGCACAGCGTGGCTAATTCATAATCAACACAAAAGTACTTCTTCTGTCAGGGAATAGCTTGAAATTTTATAATAGCTGAAAGTTATTCAATGTTTTTATAAATTCTCCTCATGATCTAATAGGTAACGCAAAATATTCCTTTGGGAGATGTAGGCTCGGGTATCGTCTGCAACAGGTTGATTTAATTCTACCTCTATGTTATATTTTTATCTATGGGCATGGTGAAAGGAATCCCTACTTCAACATGGATGTTTATGAAGGATGGCAACCTATAGATAGCCCAGCGATAATGATCAAGATGCACACGTCCCATAAAGTAAAATGTAAATATAAATTCTAAGATTTAATTATATCAGGCCATCCCATAATTATTTTCGGTTTGTGTCGGTGAACTGTAGAATATGACCATCCAATTTTTTCTGCTAGCTCTTTGACTGTGACAACAGGATTTTCTTCAACAGTGGTCTGCAGGAATTCGTCATCAAGCTGCTGCTCGACCTGTTCGAGACTTGTTTTAAAGCTAGAAGTTTCCCGCTAGAAATTCTTCAAACCACTGCGTTACTTGTAGCTCGCTAATAACATTTTCCCTATATATTTTTACAAGCTTTCGGTTACTTGAAGCAGCATTTTCTCCTTCAATGAATTTCCAAAACATCGCATGGCGTAAGTGGTGTCTTCCAACCAAAATATGATAAATAGAAGTGTGTTTATTGCTATAATGAACAAAAATAAATTAGGAAGGGGGAAACACAATTGATGACAATTTATTATTACATTAATTTCCGAATAAATGTACTGATTTATCTAAGAGCCAGAACATTGGTTGATTTAGCAAGTAGCCTACCCACTCCTCGGGACAAGGAAAACTGGCTAAAATAAAATTTAACAGCTGATTAGCCAGTGCTCATTTAACTGAGCATTCAACCGATTTTCCAAATGCTTTACTCCAATCCTAAATTCGCCAATTTATTTCCACCATTTCAATTTATATTACGCGCTACAACGCGAACCACTCCAATTCCATTTGTTAACTTTTCCCTCCATTTGTTTTTTGTTTATCTCAATGGAGTAAAGATTTCTAAATATTAATTTGTAGAAACCGCCTAAGATTTGCGTTTTACTGAACATTCCTGGGTTCTCAGTTATTAATGGCAAATTAATAGCATTTTTTTTTTTTTTTGTTTATTTTTTAATCTGTTTTTTTTCGATGTGGATATTGTTGTTGCATTATAATGTCTTATTCTCTTATTTTCTTCTTGTGCCTTATTTTATTTTTCTTGTGTTTTGTTTTTATTAAAATCTGACTGCTACATTAACGGACTTTGATTCTGCAGTCCAGATTAGTTAATCTCTAAAGTCGCGGAACTCATAATCAATTAAATAAATCAATAGCATTTTTTTTTAACTACAAGTATAAATACACAATAACATATGATACTTATTTAAACAGAAACATACATATTATGAATTATATGAATTTTAGCACAAAATTTACAGAAAAAATGATTGGGTGAGTTCGTTAACATAAGGAAAAAAGCCCGTTATTTTTTTTTTTTATAACTAAAAACCCTAAATCCAGACAGACTTATAGGTATACATAGATTCTATTTCCTTTCAACTAAACGCGTCGTATAATACGTATTCAGAAATATTTGAAAATTTCACTTTAATAATTTTAATATACATGATGTATATTAAAATTATTAAAATGAAATTTTCAAATATTTCATGTATAATATATCCTTGACAAAGAAAACATCATGATCAAACGGAAAATAAAAGAATATATATATTAATAATAAAAAAAGAAATAATTCTATTCACCAATGACGAGGAGCATCCTCAATAAATAATAAAATTTAAAAAAATATTGGTTAATAAAATGCGTCATAAAACATATACATGACATATTTTTTGATTTATTGGTGGAAGAAAAATATAAAAAATAAATAAATATAAAATTTAAAGATAGGTGGCACAAATCGATTTTACATTTAATACCTATATTTTCTATGAAAATAGAAATTACCATATTTTAGAATCGATAATTAGTCAGCTGATATACCTACCCACCATATTGGATTTTTTCGAATTGACTCAGCCGGGGACGATGGAAGGTTTAGCCCTATGTGCTGTTTAAAGAATGTATTGATGTGACCAGACATAGTTTTATTATTAGCAGTAAGCTCCTGAGGAGGCACCAGAATGGCGTAAAGCATCTAGAGCAGTAAATAAAAGATTTGGAACAGGATAAATCGTTCATTCTTTATTATTGACCGCCATACTTAATTCTATTAAGAAATAGTTCTGTAACGAGTGAAAGCAAAATTAATCGAATGATGTATTTCGAAAAGAAGAAAAATTTGTTTTTAACTTGCTCATATCGGTCTCTTTCTTGCTTTCTTTAGCGAAACTTTTAGGTTTAGAGGTGAAGAAGCTAATGTTTTGGCAAAGGTTGAAAATCCGTTGCTAGTAAAGGAAATATTTAAACCTGGATAACAACCTATTCGTCGTTTCGACGACCTTACTTGCAAAATCTTATTATTTAGTAACCAAAAATTAATGTACATACGACGTTTTCGGAATTTCATCAGTAAGACATAATTAGAGCCATAATGTGACCAAAATTTCACTAGACTGCAAATATTGATGATTTTATCGTCAAAACGAAGGCAATTTACAAGGAACGTGAACCTGTTACGTATCTATCGCCACTCCGTGAGGCATCACATAAAATGCTCAAACGCAAATGATTATCTATGAGTCCTCCCCTATGAAATGATGATTATCTATGAAAATACACAAGTGTACCCAATAATTCATTTAGTTCTTTCATGTTAATGTCGGTTTTGAAAGATTGGTTCTTTTGGTATTTGGCTCTTTGACGATCTATTTTGCATGTCGTATTTCCGGAAGCAAGATGTGATCATCTCCTTCCGGCTACTTGTAGATAATAGTGGAGGAATACCTGGATGGCCAGTCACCTAAAGTGATCGGTCATAGCAGGAAAATTACAAATCCGAGCAGCGTTCGACGAAACGACGAAGGGTTGTTATCTAGGGTTAAAAGAGAACGAAATGTGAATGGGAAAAAATATTGAAATAATCGGAAAAAAGTGCTTAAAAGGGACAGTAATAAGAAAGTGATTCCGAACTTCGTGTGTATACATATATAAGGTAAACTGTTCTAATTATTTAACCATACACAAACTATGAAAATACATGTTATCAGTACATTTTTCAGTACATTAACTAAAATGCAGGTTGGTCCTTTCACAATGACATAAAAAAAAAAACAAATAACCAGTGATTTTGGCAATAATTTTTCTCATATAAAGTAAATGGACGTTTTACATTGTTGCGTAAATATTAAACTTTTTCCTTACCTTTCTTGAAGTTAAAATTCATGATGTTTCTTACAGACCTGTTTTCTTATTTCGGGTTGAAAAATCTCAAAGTCTAAAATCAATCATTGTCCCTGAACAAAAGGAGTCTGAGGCTCGAAGGAAGGCGAACAAGGTGAACAGACTCTATCCAATATAGGCCCGTTAGGTTTATTTATTGTAGAAACAGGGCGGGGAAAGAGAGAACAGAAATACAACCAAACCTTCGATTTATTTGGAGAAACCTGATACAGGAGCAGTAGGATAAATATCCTCTAGGACTACTTTTTCCTTTTGTATCCAATTACTCATTTCAGCGTATTTTTAAGAGAGTGCTTTATATGTTTTTTTTTTTATACAACGTCAACTCTATTTTTTCGAACAAATATCTGACTATTTGGCTTAGGGTGCACATGCATTAGTCCCGATCCGATCCGATCTGATAGCCACCGACTGTCGAAAGAAAAACTGTCGATCCGATTCTCGACCGTTCAAACTTGTTTCCTTATAAACTGATATCTGACGACCGACGCAAATTAGCGCCAAACGACATTTTGTGTATCAAAAACGTCTAAAGCCTATACATCTTAACTGATTTCAAAGCATTTTTTTTTTTTTTTTAATGAAAGCTAATGAAATTTAGAACAAATTTTGACATTTTTCTTTATATTTCCATTGTTTATTAAATTATGAGGAAAGATGGTTATAACCTCTCAATGTTTATAACCTACCAATGTTAATAATCTTCTAGCTACCTTTCTTATAAATTATTTCAGTATATGAATACTAATGCTTCTCTTATTGTACTGTAACAGTTAAAAATTAACTGTGTCCACTAAGTTTTTTTTTTTCGGGAGAGCTATATTTCCGGAAGATTGATTGGCCTCTCAACTCCACATTTATACCTCCAGCAAGATAATCAAAGGTTTCTATGCTTCTTAGGTAGTATTTATTAAAGAAATCACTCTTTTTCACTTTGCTACGTGTTCATTACTGGCTGAGACTTGATCGGATTGGATCGGGTCGGGACCTATGTTGGCACTAAGGTCGGCCCCTGTCGGCAGTTGCCAGGCAAACGACATCGGATCGTTAGAAATACGGGTCCAATGTAGGTGCAGCCTTAGAATGTACTCTACATTATATAAATCGAAAATAGAAAGATTTTGTGCTCAGTGATTTGATAAGTTTTGGCGGCTTTTCTAGGATGTAGGGAATTCCGTTAAAAGACCACGAAAGGCGTCAACCTAATAAATATCTAACCTTTTTATTTCTCCCCTATCTGCCAAATATTACGTAAAATAGAGCATAAAAGTTAGGTAGATAGCGCTCAGTAAATATATCACTCACAATGACTGTTTAATATGAGACTATTTTAATTGAAAACTAATTAAACCTTACATTACACTTCTAGACATATTATCCCACACAAATACTGAATATTTTTCATCTATTTCGAGTTGCTTATAGCGTAAATTACGAAATATTAATAAGTAAATAATTAAATAAGTCCTCAGTCGTTTCCCTTCCATTATAAACATTGTTTATTCGCTTATTTTCAATATTTATTGGCTACAACGATGTGTGCTGCTAAATTTATTCCTTAATGTTATCTACAATTTACGATTCCGTTATACAAGCGATGCCATTCCAGAAAATGTATTTAAAGTTTGAAAATTAAGAAACTGTATGAAAAATAATTCAACTAAATGAAAAGCCATAGCCACGTTGAATGCGTCGGTTCCCATTATGACCGAAGTTAAGCAACGTTGGGCGTGGTCAGTAACTGAATGAGAGATTGACCACGTACTGTTGGCATTACAAATGGGGGGCAACCTGGAGATTGTCCGGCGTTAACACATACGAAAAAACTACATGAAAAATCATTGCATTAGAATTAATTAATTAATATTTACAATAATTCTAGAATTTAAGAAAATAAATTACTGTACAAAATAATGTCATGAGCAACGAATACAGTACGGGTAATGCTTTTTATTATTTTAGAATTTTAAATCACGGTTGCGAAAAATACGAATCTATTGTGTTGTTCTTGTCTTTGGGTATTCTTTTATTAAACGTTTTTGGCTTTTTCTCAATTATAGAACTAATATTTCTTCAGATATGTTGCAGAATACGCACAATCTTGCGTAGAAGAGTTACTCCCTGGGTTTTCTTCGATTGCAATGCAATATCGTCAAATTTAAATATTGTATGACGACCTATGGTTTAACATTATTAAGACATCAAAAACTTCAGATGGTTCTCGAAGATCATAATCAATCATGATCAATGAAGTGTGTAGGGATGGAGGACTTTTCTTGTTCTAAAATGATGATGCAGAAATAATGTTGAACTATAGAAATCATTAAGAAGTTATAAGTATATATCATATATATATATATATATATATATATATATATATATATATATATATTCATAAACACATTACGTCTAAAGCTTCCTTCCCCAATCCAATCCAATCCCCAAGGACACCAAAGACTGTATAGGGGTTCAGAGGGTTTTGCAAAAGGCCCTGCTCTGTCGACCACCAATTTATTGTAGTGCGTGGACCCTTGCTGCTTCACAGCCAACGGCCCTTTTACGGTTATGCTTTGGGTCCACAAAGGTAGGACCCTTTCTATGGAGTACAATGACGAAGTGGTGGAAGAGAGCAAGTGCTGGGCCACCAGAAATAGGCAGTACAGGACGACTCGCCTTCGTATGGTGAATTCAATACAACTAAAAGAAGTTCCTCAGATATTTTCAAGAGATTTCATATTACGTTAATATTTTGGGTATAACATTCTTTGTTGGGTTTTATTTGAGCAACGAACTACAAGATTACCATGTCTCACGATTCGCGCTTTCGTTAAAAATTCTGTTTCGTAAGGTGGTACTTTTATAAAAACGTATACACTTATATTTTTATTAGTTTTTGTTTTTTAATTTATGTATATATACATATACATACATATATATATATATATATATATATATATATATATATATATATATATATAGGGTAACTGCTCCTATTATTGAAATACCCCCAATTATTGACACTCATACTTTCAATTAAAAAAATAAGCGTTGTCGCCACCTATAAATTTAAACTTAGCACCAATGGGTTCAGAATCTTATCTACTTGTTTTCTGCCAAAAACAAGTTTGCTATAAAGAACACCACAGTTGAGGTCAAGATTTTCCCTTTAGCTTTGGAGATTTTCAGAGAATGTAGCTGATTTGCTAGTGTTTCTGCTTAGAAGGTGAGTGCTTATTTTTCGTATTTATCAGTCCCCATTTCTTTTTTTTTTTAGCGGAACTGTTTCTGAAACAGTTTATAGTCTTTCTTAGATACAATGCAACCTTTTTAAGTGCTCATTTTGAATAAATAACGTTATTTTGAGGGTGTCAATAATAGGGTAGAGAAAAACCACCTTAATCCAATTATTGACACACTGTCAATAATAGGAATTTTGATGAAATCTTTGTTTTGGTGCCTAACAAACTGGATTTTTAATGCTCAACAAAACGGTGTTTTACTTTCCCAAAAATAATGAAGGGATCCAATTTTTGACAGGGGGTGTCAATAATAGGTAAAGTATGTGTCAATAACTGGAATACATTTTTCCAATTATTGACAACCTAAAGTTGCCAGTTATTGACACAACTAATCCACTTATGCAAATTCGAAGTTTATGATAAATTCTCGTACCAACCTAATGAGTCTTTTTTCAGGCTCGACTACATTTGTATGATTCTATTATGTTGTGGATGTTGAGAAGGTCTGAAGTATGGATTTGGTTTCTAGGCATGTAAAATAGCTCCCATAAAGATCGATTCACACTATACGTACCGTCTCCGACAGGATACGAATAGACTTATTCGTAATTCGTTAAAGTTTACTGTGGTGTTCCTTTATGAGAACCCCCTTCTGAGAAGAGCACTTTATCCAAAAATGCATCCAACATTGAATTCGAACTGATGATGAACCTGAGGAATAAGTGGTCACAAAAGAATCTCCTACAAATAGAGAAGCCAGAAATGCGGTTAATACATTTTAGAGCCAACGCCCATAGCCACGTTAAATGCACCGGTTTCCGTTCATCTTGAAATTTAAGCAACTTCGGGAGCAGCCAGTACCTACCTGACTGAGTGACCGACCACGTTCTGTTGACATTATTAAAGGGTGGCAACCTGTAGATAGCCCGGCGTTAATAGCCTAAATGTTGATATGCCGTTAAATACACGCAGTGTTCTTATGTTAAACCACAAAGAGTTCGCCGTAAGTAGCTGGGAATATAGAATATACATCTCCTTTTAAACTTTGGGAAATGATGAGTTTCTTGGAGAGCCCGTGCTGCGAATTTCATGAACCATCATAAGGACAAGAAGGCAGAGGAGTTAAGTGTCAAAATAAGAACTCAGTGAAGTACAAGCTTCCTTATGGACTTTTAGAGTAACTATACTTATTTATGATATAATTTCATCATAACTTTTATAAATGTTGTAAAAAAAGTATATCGTTGCTACTTCATTGAAATTGAGTCAATGACTGGTGCCTTTTCCTATCAAAAGCTAGATTTTACCTTTCAATAACTCATCATTTACCTGTCGAAAACTGGATTTGACCTGTCAATAACTGGGTCATTTACCTGTCGATAATTGGATTTTACCTGTCAATAACTGGTGCAAAAAGTCACCTTCTTATTATGGCTAAAATCCTCTGAAATCATTCATTTTTAATTAATATAATAGGCTGAATTAATTCTAGAGATCCTGGCGAGGATAAACCCCTTTGAAGCAAGTGGATTGGTTAATAAATAAGGAAGATACTGTAATATTGCCTGAAAATTTTGCTTAATGTGTCAATAATAGGGGCAGTTACCCTATATATATATATATATATATATATTCGTGAGAAATGATAACGATCAGTTCATATTTTAAAACAAGAATTTTATGTCTTTAAATAATATAAGAAGGGCGGAAGAGTCAGCATCTTTTGCCAAGGCTAAATAAGTGGGAACTTAGAGGAGAGCCAAAATCGAAATCTTGCATAATCTCTGAAGATAATTAAACACTTTCTTTTAAATGTTTCATAGTTAATGTTGCTAAGTTAAAAAAAGAAGTCCATCAAACAGAAAGCAACGTGGGTTGTGAACGCCGCCATCCTGAAGAATTTTTTTGATTTAATCTATGTAAATCCTGAATGCGGCTTTGCTCTTTTTTATTAATTTCAGCATATGAAAATCACCGATTAACCAGTAACTGTCAGCTGGTATAAAACACAGCTGACGGTTGTTACGTAGATGATCTACAGTTATCCAGTGTCATTCAAACGGAAGGGTCACTTTCGTTCCATTTGACTGTATCTAGTTTTTAGGCTCATGAAGAGGCAAGTGATGATGCGAAACATGTAGAACAATTTTTAATAAATTGATGTTCATGTTAATTTAGAATATCATTTACCTAATGACCTTCTGGCTACACAAGTATTTGGTCACTATTTTCTTAACATTAATTTTTTGACGATACAAACCACTACAGACTTATGATATAGGAAATGGAGTTCATGTAAAGAAATGAGGCCTTGGAAGAGCATAAAGTGGTTTCTTGCGAGATGATGGAAGACAATGAGGAGAAAAAATAATAGAAAAAGGTCTTTTGTTGGTCTGGAGATTGTGGCGGGGAAAATATCACCGTTATCGCTGCTTTAGTGATAATATCGGTCCTTGGGGGGTGCTTTATATTCAACGGCATCATCCTTGTCTCTCTAGCCACTTAGCACTCGCCTTGGTCTTCGTGCTTCAACCCTCTAAGGGGCATTTTAGGGTCTGGAGGGAGCAAGGAAGGGTAGGAGGCTCTTTTAGGGCTGGATGTTTTAGGGTCTAGTGGTTGGGGGCGTGTTTTAGGGCCAGGACTCGGGTGGAGGTTCCTTATAGACACATTCTCTCGAAACAGCTCTTTTTATTTTCCCTTTTCTACAGTGTATGCATTCAACTAACCGTGTTTAGCAGATCTCTTCCACTTTTAACGCCCAAGAAATTGGTACTGATAGCTGTTGTAAACGTTGATAAATATAAATATCGCAATTTTTATTTTTCTAATATTAGACTTTTGCCATTAATTCACCAGGCTGATATTTAAGCTCTTTTGTTCTCCGCGCCTTGACTAAATTAATTTACAGCCTCCGTATAATATATTACAGCATGCCAAGCATAGTTATGCTAAAGGTAGGCATTTGCTTATAAAAAGTGTCTTACATTGAAGGTTGTAGACAGTTCCAGTTGGTTATAAAATATTTAAAACCCAATTCGCAGAAACTGCGTCATCCTATATCGATTCTGTTCATATGCCTACTGTAAATTGTAAAGGAATGGAAGCTCATATTACTAAGTTTTGATCTTCCGTGAAAATATAAAATGAAATCTCAAAGAGAAGGAGGATTTTATGCACCGAAACAGGATACTGATAGTATCCTACATCGAAATTCCACCATCCTCTCTGCTCTAGAAAAACACTGTAACGTTTATCATCTTTTTATCTAGATTACTGAAATACTCATTTTACAGTTAAATACGATTAAAGAAAAAACATCTAATAAAAAGGTAAAGTAAATAGAGACAGTAACCCGTTTAAAAGAACAAAGCTAACTCTTCCTTAGTTTTTAGGACATATTTTTCCTATTTACATCGCCACATGGAAAATTGCTTCGGAATCCCGTTTAGAGAGGAGCTTTTATAAGCTTTTGGATGGTCATCTTCCATTTACCACGATTTCCCAACTACTTCAGAGATACCCAAGAAAATATAGAAAGATCCCAAAACTTTTCATGCCTTTTAATAGATTTTTGTTCCTCCGTGCGCGAACAAAATTTAGATATCATACTTTAAAAGAATGTCAAATGCCTGGAAAAATTATCAACTGGGGGATAAAATAACCCCCATATTGACCCCCTCAAAATCGAAATTATATTCAAGGTCACATTTTTGTATTGCATATTTCGAATCTACGAGTGATGTAGAAAAAAAAAAGTCAACAACGTACAAGTGGGCAATTCCATTCCAATTGACAAATGGTGGCTGATTTTGATATTTTATTTTTACATGTTCTACTAACATTCCCTTTCGCAAAAATACCTCACTTGAATTTTTAAAAAGCTTCTTGTAGTATAAAAAAATATAAATACATTGAAAAACGAGACTCTCAGCGGCAATCATTGGATGACCATAACTCATATTTTACAAATGACAGGAATGCCTTCATGAGGTTATTGTCGAAGCTCGCACACTATAGCGTCATATATATATATATATATATATATATATATATATATATGTTTTGTTTTAAGTTACTTCGCTTGGGTTAAAATGATTGATTGGTGAAACGGCTTTCCTCTCCTTTCTGCAATATTTCGCCGGTTTCCTCTCCGGCTGCGTCAGGCTGACTTCATCCATCCTTGACGGTTGCATGAAGTCAGTCCGACGAAGCCGGAGAGAAAACCAGTGAAATATTTCAGAAAGTAAAGAAAGAAAACCGCTGGAGAAGAAGCCGTTCACCAATCAATCGTATATGTATATATATGGCAAAAGGTAATTGAAAGCAAAGGCCTAAGCAGAAAACTGGCCTGTTTAAGAATAGCAAGCGCGTACAGGACAGTATCGACAGAAGCAATAGGCGTCATAACGGGTGTATATATATATATATATATATATATATATATATATATATATATATATAGGGTGATTCAGGTCTAAGTAGCCAAACTTCAGGAGGTGATTCTAAACACCATTTCCAACAAAAAAGTTCATTTGAAGTATGGTCCGATTCCGAAAGGAAAAGGAGCTAAGTCCAATTTTCTGGGTTTTTTTAACGTAGTCATGTTTTTTAATGAATAAGAAAGGATTGCTCCAAAACTACTAAAGATAAATAAATTATAATTATACCTGGTCGTACCCTGCTCTCTGCACTCTCCTCAAAGCACTGCTCAACCATTTCTCCGAATTCCCCAGCATACTGGCCTACCGACCCAAACCGCATCCCCGATCTAATAGACTTCTTCGTTTCCTTTGGCCTTACATCCGTCTTCACCTCAATAGATTCCCTAAATGACTTATCCTCTGACCACAGTCCTCTAATACTTACACTCTCTCTACAACCTATTCCAAAGCCTCAACCTCCTTCCTTGATCACTGGACCTATTGATTGGAGCCTCTTCCGATCCCTCCTTGAAGACACCATCAACCTTAATATTTCCCTCAAAACCCCTGAAGACCTAGATATAGCTGTCCAACAATTCACAGCCTCCATTCAACAATACGCATGGAAATCCTCCCTTACTAAACAACATCATCACCCAATCCCAGCTGAAAGTCCTCTACCCCAACCCCTAAAAGACCTAATAAAAACCAAACGCCAAGCACGAACTCTGTGGCAGAGAACTCGCCATCCCTCCGACCGTCGCTCTTACAATCGATTATGCCGATTAGTAAAGCGACAATTAATCCTTCATCGTTCCGAATCCTTTAATTCCTACCTTTCATCTCTATCAACCACTGACAAATCCCTTTGGAATGCCACCCGTAAAATCCTGAAATACCATCCTGTATCTCCCCCCCTTCGTCGAGAGGACGGCACATGGGCCGCCTCCGACGAAGAGAAATCCGAATTGTTTGCTAATCATCTCAAAAGAACATTTACTCCTCACCCTCCTCCTGAACCTGACTCCCATTTACCGGAATTAGATGATTTCCTACAACCTCCACTTCCTCTCTCCCTACCACCAAATGCAGTTAATCCATCTGAAGTTAAATTTCTAATATCCCGATTACCATCCCGAAAATCCCCTGGTTACGATCTCATCACCTCCAGAATCCTTAAACAGCTCCCAACCAAGGCCATAGTATTCCTCACCTACATCTACAATTGCATCCTCCGAACAACCCATTATCCCGTACTCTGGAAATTCTCAATTGTAATTCTGTTTCCTAAACCTGTTAAACCTCCTAACAATCCTTCCTCCTACCGACCCATAAGTCTTCTCCCTATATTTTCCAAATTATTTGAAAAGGTTTTATTAAAGCGCTTAATACCAATCCTTAATACCCAAAATCTCATCCCATCCCATCAATTCGGCTTCCGCTCCCAACACTCCACAGTGCAGCAAGGGCTTCGTATTGTTGATATCATCTCCTCATCCCTTGAGCGAAAAGAGTATTGCACGTCTGCCTTCTTGGACGTTGCCAGGCATTCGACCGAGTCTGGCATTCAGGCTTACTCTTCAAACTCAAAACTCACCTTCCTAGCACCCTTTACCTAATCCTTCGCTCCTATCTCTCAGACAGGTTTTTCCGAGTCCGGCATGGAACAGTCTACTCAGATTACTTCCCTGTGGAAGCAGGAGTTCCTCAGGGTAGCGTCCTTGGTCCTATCCTTTAAACCATTTATACAGCTGATATTCCAACACATCCCGACATCCTCCTGGCGACGTATGCAGATGATACGGCCATCCTTTCGCCCCACACAAATCCGGACACTGCCTCGCAAAACCTACAAACCCATCTAACTCAAATTGAACAGTGGTGCGAGAAATGGCGCATCAAGATAAACGTCGAAAAATGTCACCAAATAACTTATACCCTTCGACGTAAAACCTGTCCTACTGTCTCCTTCAACAACAATCCTTTACCCATAACCAATACCATCCGATACCTTGGGTTTTACCTTGACTCTCGATTGACTTGGAACGCACACATTAAACTCAATCGACGATTCGGACAACTATACAGACTACTAGACCGCTCATCACAATTAATCTTACATAACAAACTAACTATCTACAACTCACTAATAAAACCTATTTGGACTTACGGAATAGAACTTTGGGGGACAGCCAAGCATTCCAACATCCACCGAATGCAAACATTTCAATCCAAAGTCCTGCGTACCATAATCAATGCTCCTTATTATGTTACAAATCGCACCCTCCATAATGACCTAAATATCCCTTTTGTCCAAGATATAATCCCAATCCGCTTCTCATCTTTCCATAGCAAATTAATCAATCATCCTAATCCTATAGCCCAATCCTTATCCAGCACCAACCATCCTTCCTCTCCACCAAGACGTCTTAACAGGAAGTGGCCCGAGACTTACTTAGTC
>OX328123.1:63524836-63703156 GCA_946811695.1 Gonocerus acuteangulatus
CGCAGGAACAAGATACAGTCACTCTAGTGGTAGAAAGCGCTCCTTGCGGAGGCTTTGTGAGCCTACGTCTGGCGGGCTTTTCTATTGAAATATATTACAAATTAAACCCCCGCTTTCCGATTGGCGGATTCAGCTCATTTTTACAACACTTCTTTCTCATGAGTTACCCACGACGTATACCGCGTTTCGTTACAATATAGCAGAAATTACGACCGGTATGAGAATAATAGGAATTTGGGTCCGGAGTAAACCCCCCCCCTTCTAATGAACCGATTCAGTTTATTTTTACAACACATATTTACCTGTAGATTACCACTACGAATACCGAGTTTCGTCGAAATATACCAAAAATCACGGCTGGTAGTGGCGAATTGGTATTGAGGGTCCGGAGTAAACCCCCCTCCTAATGAACCGATTTAGTTTATTTTTACAACACATATTTACCTGTAGATTACCACTACGAATACCGAGTTTCGTCGAAATATACCAAAAATCACGGCTGGTAGTGGCGAATTGGTATTGTGGGTCCGGAGTAAACCCCCCTTTCTAATGAACCGATTTAGTTCATTTTCATATCTCTATTTTCTCTCTATATTAACACAACGAATACCAAGTTTCGTTGAAATATAACAAATATTACGGCTGACATAGTCAAATTAGTGTTATGGGTTCGGGGTAAACCCCCCCCCCCCCCCTTCTGGCTGACCGACTTTGGTGGTTAACGAACTCGTTCAATCGTTTGCTAATTGAATGCTATATACCAAGTTTCGTGACGAAAAAACAAAAACTCTGGCCGCTATCGTGTTAACAGACACACACATATATATATATATATATATATATATATATATATATATATATATATGCATATATATATATATATATATATATATATATATATATATATATAGATATATATAAATTTTAACGGGGGTCATTTTCGGTGTCTACTAGGTAGGATCGATAAAGATTTGAAAATTTTTTTCAAAAATTCCGTCATGAGTCCAACCTCAATAGCTACTTTCCTTCGGAGGAAAGTGCTAAAAAGAAACAGAGATGTCAATTTGCAGATTGTAAATGAAAACCACCGAAAAGATTTTGCACAAAATGCAATATAACACTTTACGTTAATTTAACGTGTTTTATGTAAAATGTTGTGTATTTTATTTCAGTGATATTATCGCAACTTATCCCAAAGGGTGAAGCGTCCTATATAAAGGACAACTAATATTTCAGAAAGTATTTTTTTATTTCATTTTATTTTAACTTACTGCCTCTAATCGAGAAGTCATTGGCAGGTCAATGAATTAATTTCAGAAAGTAATTGTTGGAATTGATTTAAATTTTGTCAAAAGGCTATTTTAAGATATATTAACACTCGGTTAAAATTTTATTAAAAAATTCCAAAAAATAAAAATTGGCTACTTAATTAAATTAAGTAGTAAGATTAATTAAGTTTAATTATTAATTATTTGGTTGGTTAATTAAACACTTATAGTCGGAGAACTGGTAACACACATTTCATGAAGTGTTTCTTTATGCACCTTGAAATTTTGCTATAATGTGCCTCTTGGGTAGATAAGGAGGTAAGTATGTGTTTCCTGGACATAACGGGGAACACCAGGTACTACGCATAGGGTAAAGGTGCTAAACAATATTGCACAAAAATAGTGTTTCATTCAGAAGCCAACCGTTATTAATGAAAAAAAATGCAAATTAAGGCAATTTTAAAAGTAATAATAAATAAGGCAGGTACTTTTAAGGGGGTTAAAATGTAAATATAATAAAAACAAAGTACCTAGTTTTTATTTGTAATATTAAATGAAGTGCTTTCTTCATGCTGCGATTTAAACAGTATCTTCAATAAACATATTTGAAGTTAATAACAAAAGGGCAGACACTTTTGTGGAATTTAATTATCAGAAAACATAAAAATAAATGTTGCCTACGATAGAATGCAATACACTGCGCGTAACCGTAAGAGTCAATGAGAGCACCGTGCAGTTGTGGTTGATCCCTGCGCTCTCATTGGTTCTTGCTCAAATGATCTTGGTCAGCTGTTCCGGTTTAAATGGCAGCGCGAATAAAACTGTCATTTAATAATAGAATAAAAACAATTAAGTTTTTTGACACCTTAAAAGTGTCAACCATCTTTATTGTTCATTGTAAAATTGTCTTAATTTTCATTAAAGATAGTTGGCTTCTGAATAAAACTCTATTTTGGGAAATATTGTTTTGCACCTTTCCCCTATGCGCAGTACCTGGTGTTCCAAGGTATGTCCAGGAAACACATTCACAAAATTTCAGGTTGCATAAAACACTTCATGAAACGTGCGGTTACTTGCTCTCGGACTATTAGTACTTCTTAATCCCGATCAAAACCTATAAAACGAGTGACTGCAAGCATATGAACTTGAAAGATTTTATTCGCGTGATATTCGCTCCAAAAATCATTTTCAATTCGTGTTTAACGAACTTGACCTTTCAAATTAGTCGAAAGGTTTTTTTGTAGCAACTTTCAGCAAAATCGGGCCATTGAGCCGTGGAAAGAGCTAACGTTAATTGACGTGGATTGAAACGTTAAAATGTCTTCGGTACTTTCGGGTTCCGTCATGAGGTCGACGTCAGAAGCGGGTTTCTTCCCTTTGGAGGGAGAGAGGAAACGCGATAAACGAAGCGAAACAATATTTCTATTCTCATCATACCAGATATGAAATGCAACAAGATGGACAACGCAGGTCCTACAATTTCCTTCTTTTTAATATTTCCATGCGTTTCTGTTATATTTTATAGCCAGGTGGTAGATGGATAGTGGACAGTGTAAGCTGTAAGGAGTTAGATAGTACTGACAGTGTTTCCTAGGAAGAGCTTATCCCCTTTACTGGATCATTAAAAGCCAAGGCCTTCTTCAAATCCCGGGCATTGGGGATTGTATTCCGGCAGGTGGGCTTTGGGGTAGGGCTTTACTCATCATTATTTGAATAAAGATTTGTTATTCTTCTGAATAAAATCTAACAAAGTTGTAATTTCTACAAAACGTTTTTATATTAAATGTTTTTAGAATTTGTATTTAAACAGATAAAGACGTTACTATGATGCTCATAGAAAGTACAAGTTAATTATAACTTACATACTTAATACAATTTAGAACAATTTCAAATACTCAATACCAATCTTCTAATTTGGATTCGTATTAATAAAAATAAATATTATGATCAGGCTAGTTAGGCTTTTGACAAGAAATTAATATTTATTGTGATTGTGCGCGTTCACTAATGATATTTCAGAGTTAATTCACGAAAGAAATCGTTTTTATATGCACTTAATTTAACTAAATAATAAATAATTAAATACTGCGGTGAAACAGGAAGACTCTTATAGGCTATTATAAGCCACAATATATAGAAAATAGAATTAGAGTAGTTTTCATTTCATGATCTCTATCCAAGAATGAATAAATAAATATGTTTATTTTACGCATAAAGCAAATACAAGGTATATCAATATTAGTAAAATAAAACACATAAATAGATAATAATTCTATATAGGGTAACTGCTTCTATTATTGACATGCCCCCAATTATTGACACTCATACTTTCAATTAAAAAAATAAGCGTTTGGCGCCACCTATAAATTGAAACGTAGCGCCAATTGGTACGGAATCTTATCTACTTGTTTCCTGCCAAAAACAAGTTGGCGATAAAGAACACCACAGTTGAGGTCAACATTTTCCCTTTAGCTTTAGAGAACTTCAGAGAATGTGCTGATTTGCTAGTGTTTCTGCTTAGAAGGTGAGTTCTTATTTTTCTTATTTTTGGGGGTGAGCCCCAATTTCTTGTTTTTTTAGCGGAACTGTTTCTGAAACAATTCATAGTCTTTCTTAGATATAATGCAACCTTTTTAAGTGCTCATTTTGAATGAATAACGTTATTTTGAGGGTGTCAATAATAGGATAGAGAAAAACCACCTTAATCCAATTATTGACACACTGTCAATAATTGGAATTTGGATGAAATCTTTGTTTTGGTGTCAAACTAACTGGATTTTTAATGGTCAACAAAACGGTGTTTTACTTTTCCAAAAATAATGAAGATATCCAATTTTTGACAGGGGGTGTCAATAATAGGTACAAAGTATGCGTCAATAACTTGAATACATTTTTCCAATTATTGACAACATCAAGTTGCCAGTTATTGACATACCTAATCCACTTATGCAAATTCGAAGTTTATGATAAATTCTCGTACCAACCTAATGAGTTTTTTTTCAGGCTCGACTGACATTTGTATGATTCTATAATGTTGGGGATGTTGAGAAGGTGTTAAGTATGGATTTGGTTTCTAGGCTTTCAAAATAGCTCCAATAGGACACACTTATGAGCTTCTAGGTTTTCACGTCTATGATTCGAACTCGAATTGCCTGAACTACTCGAACTTATTCGATCTTTTAATCACTGATAGTGATTGGGAAATCGTCAACAGGAGTATCTGCAAACATAGACTTTGTCAAATTCGTTAAAGTTTACTGTGGTGTCCCTTTATGACAACCCCCTTCTGAGAAGAGCACTTTATCCAAAAATGCAGCCAATAATAATGGACACACATTGAATTCGAAATGATGATGAACCTGGGGAATAAGTGGTCACAAAAGAATCTCCTACAATTAGAGAAGCCAGAAATGCGGTTAATACATTTTAGAGCTAACAGTCATAGCCACGTTGAATGCCCGTTTCCGTTCATCTATCTGTTCGAAATATAAAAATATTCTTTAGTGTCTCAAAATACACAAGAGTACATATCGTCCTTACCATGTCAAACTATCGAATATGCAAAATCTCGTTTGTAGATTCGGGACTTCGCTGTTGGATTGTGGACGATAAGGCTTGTCGCAGCTCTAATCCCTTTATAGAATAGCCTTTAATGTCTTAAATAATGTATCAAATAGGGCCATATTTCAATATATTACTTCGTCAATGGATAGAATATTTTCGTTCCTATTTTGCTCCGATTTTCATATTCGATAGTTTGAAATGGTAGGGGCGATATAATAGTAGCAATATGAGGTTCAATAAATGTTGCTATTTTTTTAAAATCCTGCCATTTAGATGTCTCAGGTCACAAGTTGTTCGATGATTCCCTATAAGTGTCGTTCACACTGGAGCGATGTACGATACAAGATATATTATAAGCGATATGGTGCGACAAATTATTGTTAGAAAGGTTCAGACAGCGGGCGATAATTTGGCGATATCTGTGGGATCAAAATATGGTGGGGACACAATTCTCACTACGTCAGTTGCAAATATGAGCTGAAGTGAGGAAGACTTTCTATTGGCTTACTGGTTCAGGCGTAGGATGAGAAGGAAAAGGAAATACTGGGTGCATCCCTATAACCTTAGCAACGTGCCCCATAGCTCGGCTCTAGAATCTTGAGACCATTCTTAACTTGAAGTAAAATTCAGGGAGTTTAATCGTATGAATCCTGGAAACTTTCATTTTTTGAAAATTTTAGTGTCATGAAACCATGAAAAAACAAGTCCGTCGCGCAGGAGCTGCATAACTAAGCACTTTCCTCAGAATTGGGAAGGGTCGAGTGCATTTCTGAATAATTTTCTTAAAATATCCTGTATAGATAAATAAAATAAAAACATAAATTGTTCTGTTCTTTTCCTTTTATGAGCAGCTGTTTCAATTATTAATTTTGTAATTCATTTCCTTCCAGAGTTTTGTGTATGCGTGGTAGTACACGTACCATGTGTATTTATTACCGCGTGGTACGTGGTAATAAATACACAATGCTTCACATATTCATCTATTGATCTTGACGAGTTTCGCGAACCTACGTTTGGCGGGAGAATTCAATTCAAACATAGTACAAAGTAACACCCCCCCCCCTTTCAATTGACCGATTTAGTTCATTTCACAACACTTCTACATTATTAGATAGCCAGGGCGCATACAGAGGTTCGTAACAATACAACAGAAATTACCACCGGTATAAGGAAATTAGTAATTTCTGTCCGGAGTAAACCCCCCCCCCTTGTAGTCAACCGATTTAGTTTATTTTTAATACAAATTTTTCTCTTCAGTTGACCACAACAAATACCGAGTTTTGTTAAAATATTAAAATTAAAATTATGGCTGGTATTAACAAATAACTACTTTGGCTCCGTTTGTAACTTTGGTTCAATCGTTTGATGGGGAAATACTACAAACCAAGTTCCGTGGCGAAAAAACAAAAACTCTGGCCTGTATCGTGTTAACGGATATATATATGTATATATATATATATATATATATATATACATATATAAGATTCAAAGAAATTTTTTAAAAATTCCGTCATGAGTGCAACCTCAATAGCTACTTTCCTTCGGAGGAAAGTGCTAAAAGATACTAGGGAAGGCTATTTTTCCTGATGAAAAACATCTAAGCACTCACGAGCTTTCGCTAAATTAATGAAAGAATTCACAAAACTGCCTTCTCTTCGGCAGCTCTTGGGATGTTCACAGCTCGGAATATCGTACGAAACTGGAGAGACCGACAAGCGGCACCTTGAGAGAAATGTAGCTTGCGATATGTTGTGCAATCGCGCTGCTGTGAATCTTTGTTATCGCCTCCCTTTACATTTTAACTATTTTGAATGTGTGTGTCGCGTATCGCATATCGCTTGCGATATATCGTGTTTCGTATATCGCTTAAGTGTGAACGAAGCCTTACTAATGTACGCAAATCATAGTGGGACATCACTCATCCCAATCACAGCATTCTTACCATCTAAATCTAAGTCCCCCTCTCACCCGTAGCCATGTATACATATATATATATATATAAAATAATTAACAAAAAGGTGGTAAATTTAATAAATTATTTTCAATAAACTATAAATTCGCTCTTTACAGTCTATTCTGTACAAATAAATTTAATAAATGGTGAACCATATTAAAAAAAAAGTTGTTTTTTCTCAATTTGCTCGTACATGTTTATTTTTTTTTTTAAGATGTAAAATATTCGATATGTGTGGGCTACCATTTGTCAGAAGTTCGTACATATCACGTGGTATGTTGATGTTTTCCCCTTATCTTATTCTTCAATTTACAAATATTCAGTCGGACTTCTATACAAGAAAATCTATACAGTTTTCTTCAGCGTGATTTTGCGTTCCTTCCGCAAAAATCAATTTTTACGACCAGTATATTACGTTCATCATCCTCGGGAAGTGAGAATCTCAGTGTATCGCCCTTTTCTGACACTGAAGCAATCCTCAATTAAAATCAAGATATTTTAAATGGCAATAATAACTGAATATTAATTTTCTTAACGTTTATATCAAACAATAGATAAAAAGATTAAGTGAAACCAGTTGTAGGCTCACAATGCTTTTACGTCGTTTAAGCGTCAAATCGATTGTTTTTGAATAGCATTTTAGAGTGAGTATTTGATAGGCCGTAAGGACGACCGAAGTTAAGAGGGAAATAGATTATTGGGATGTCGAGGATAGTTTAGGATCTAACCCAATGGGAAATTCCTATCATTATGTGACTTGGAAATCCAGGAGTAGGGTCGGGTAGAGCATGTAGAGGCCACAATCAGTTTGGAAGGACTTGGATTTGCTATCCAATAAGGAACATGTGCAATCTAACAAGTATCTCGACTCTCGTAACCGTCTAATTGAAAAAAAGTGAAGGAATTTTTCCCCCCAAATAGAATCATAACAGAGAAAACATAAATAATCAGCCATAGATTCAAATTTCTTGAATTTCAATCTCAACTTCATCCCTCAATCTGAGAGTGACTTCACTCTCCTGTAAATAATTCAATCATCCTCTTAGAATACCGTGTAAAATAGTAATCTCACCAGAATGTCGGAGAGCATTTGGAGTCGAAGCGTCGGGCGGAGGTATAGCAATTAAATTATTTCTAGAGGGGTGGGGCGCTGCAGAGGAAGATTTATTAAAGAATGATTTATAAGATGGAGCTTCCTCACGCTTTGTAAATTACAGCTGTCGTCGCCATATTCCAATTAGCTCCGAGATGCCTTTTCTCTTCAAACGTCCTTAGGAAGGCGTCAAAAACTCAAAACTAAGCACCGTCATTTACATTGGCTTCTTGAGTAATCCTTTACTAACAAAATCCATTTTAGTTTTATGTCTCTTTTACAAATCGCCTGCCCACCCAAAAGAATTATTATAATAATTCCCCGCTAAAAATAATGTACATTTTCATGTTCCGAAACCAATAGAATAATGAAAACTCGGTGATCCAAATTTGTGTGTTTCTATATGTATCTATATACCTATATATGTACATATATATATATATATATATATATATATATATATATATATATATATATATATATATATATATATATATATATATATACACACACAGATATAGATATATATTGTCTTTTCGCTCACTCAAAAATGATCCGATTTGAAACCGGAATGTGGAAAAATGTATGAGACCGATCCTTTGTCTAGTTCGAAAATCAGCCAAATCCACCGATCGGAACACTATGATTTCGGCAAAATTCGCGTGAACAAAATCGCAGATTTCACGTTTTTGCGCATATAAAAAGTTTATTCTTATAGAGTTGGATTAGTTTAATTTTAATTTCAATTAAGTAAATAAAGAAGGACTTATGCAACGTAAGGAGTCATAAGATAATACATTTACTTTATAAACTTGCAATCAAGAAGGCTATTGACTAAGACTATCCATCATGACGAACAAGCTGGCCAGCTATGGAAGGTGTGGCCCTGAGCCAAGGGGATTTGATATCGCCTCGCCCAGCCTTTCGCACCCAAGGGACAAGATCTTGCCTACTCTCGGGCATTAATGTTGTTTCTCCTGTCTCCTTTGTTGGGTTATTGATTTTCATTTAGCTCTCGGCGGCTTTCAATTTGTTCTTCTAATTGATATCAGGGGAATACTAGCTTAAATTAATGATTTTTTTTTTTACTCATGCATATGTATTTGTCATTTGGACCTTCGTGAACCCCTAAATCCTCGTACAAATGGATGAGACGAAATTATTAGAGTTTTATCAACATAGAAATTCTGTATAAATGATAACATAACCTCTTTAAAACGTGGTTGTGCAGCTTTACTGTTATATATGTTGTTGTCAATACATAAATTGTTTTCTTCCGTACTAAAATGCCACAATCAGATCCCGAAGTATCATTTTTAGCACTTTCCTCCGAAGGAAAGTAGCTATTGAGGTTGGACTCATGACGGAATTTTTGAAAAATTTCTTCAAATCTTTATCGATCCTACCTAGTAGACACCGAAAATGACCCCCGTTAAAATTTATATATATCTATATATATATATATATATATATATATATATATATATATATGCATATATATATATATATATATATATATATGTGTCTGTTAACACGATAGCGGCCAGAGTTTTTGTTTTTTCGTCACGAAACTTGGTATATAGCATTCAATTAGCAAACGATTGAACGAGTTCGTTAACCACCAAAGTCGGTCCACCGAAAGGGGGGGTTTACCCCGAACCCAAAACACTTATTTGACTATGTCAGCCGTAATATTTGTTATATTTCAACGAAACTTGGTATTCGTAGTGTTAATATAGAGAGAAAAGTGAGATATAAAAATGAACTAAATCGGTTCATTAGAAGGGGGGGGTTTACTCCGGACCCACGATACCAATTCGCCACTACCAGCCGTGATTTTTGGTATATTTCGACGAAACTCGGTATTCGTAGTGCTAATCCACAGGTAAATATGTGTTGTAAAAATAAACGAAATCGGTTCATTAGGAGGGGGGGTTTACTCCGGACCCACAATACCAATTCGCCACTACCAGCCGTGATTTTTGGTATATTTCGACGAAACTCGGTATTCGTAGTGGTAATCTACAGGTAAATATGTGTTGTAAAAAGAAACTAAATCGGTTCATTAGAAGGGGGGGTTTACTCCGGACCCACGATACCAATTCGCCACTACCAGCCGTGATTTTTGGTATATTTCGACGAAACTCGGTATTCGTAGTGCTAATCCACAGGTAAATATGTGTTGTAAAAATAAACGAAATCGGTTCATTAGGAGGGGGGGTTTACTCCGGACCCACAATACCAATTCGCCACTACCAGCCGTGATTTTTGGTATATTTCGACGAAACTCGGTATTCGTAGTGGTAATCTACAGGTAAATATGTGTTGTAAAAAGAAACTAAATCGGTTCATTAGAAGGGGGGGTTTACTCCGGACCCAAATTCCTAATATACTCATACCGGTCGTAATTTCTGCTGTATTGTAACGAAACGCTGTATACGTCGTGGGTAACTCATGAGAAAGAAGTGTTGTAAAAATGAGCTGAATCGGTCAATCGGAAAGCGGGGTTTTTTTTTTGTAATATATTTGAATAGAAAAGCCGGCAGACGTAGGTTCACAAAGCCGCCGCAAGGAGCGCTTTCTACCACTAGAGTGACTGTATCCTGTTCCTGCGTTAGATCAAAATACGATAATATGAGGATTTTTGTATTTATTACGTAGTGTAGTAGGTACCATGTGTAAACATAACTCTGGATGCAAATTAATATTTGATCAGTTACTCATTACAAAATGAGAACTATTCACGTTTTTATTTTACTTATGTAGGATATTTTAAGCAAATTGTTCTGGAAAGCAGTCTACACTACCCAAATTCTGAGGAAAGTGCTTAGTTATGCAGCTCCTGCGTGACGGACTTTTCTAAATATCTTTACGGCTCAGAACTCTTTATATGCCTTGGCATTCTCTTATCATAGACCAACCTAGGGTTGTCTGCAGATCTAGGTTCCATAAGACTTCCGCCATATTGAAAACAGTGCGTTGTTTAGCTCCTGATTTATTTAGTTTTAAAGTGAGTTTTTTAGTGACATATTTGCATAAATCTGTTCGTATGAAGAGGTATTCTCAAGCTGCAAGCTACCTATAGAATATTATTGGAGACAATAGCCTAATAAGGCATAATATATAGTGAAGAGTTAGTGAGTCAAGGTGAGCTGTTTCTGACCTCAACTAATAACGTTTTCTTTATTTTTCATAATTTTTTTGGTAGAGCTTCCCTCGTAGTAGTATGTCATTGCTAATTACTTGAATAAATCCAGATCTAGTGGTAATAATTGCTTTCAATAAGGAAAACAGTAATTTATAGCCTAAAGGCGGGCAACAACGTGGAGAGTTCGGGTTTCTCCGAAGATTGCCGAGTTTAGCCGTGTCCAACCGAACTTCAGCCGAGCCCAGCCGACCTTCCCCCGAACTTCAAGCTCTAGAACGGAAGCTGGGATACCTGGATCAGGGCTATAGCAAAGGACTTGTACACCGAGATAAGAGTATCTCATAATTATATAACTTTAATAACCACCTTATTTGAAGATCGAGACTGCGCTGAGCCCATGTATATTTATTATTATTATTATTATTAAATTTTTTATATATATATATATATTTTTTGTTGGCCAATTATTATTATTAAATACATGCAGGCATGGGAAAGAGAAAACCCACCATAGCGAAGCGCACGAACAGCTCACAGGAAAATTCTCCTAAAAACTCACCACAACAAAACAAATCAGTCAATCAGCGGCCTAGCTCGCAGTCATCTCTAGCCAAATCTTTACCACCGCCAGCCATAGTCAGCCAATCTAATGATCTGTTCACAGCCAACGCATCTACGCCAGGAATATCAACCAACCAGCCTTTGCAAACACCCAAAGATCTACAAAATGAACCAATTCCTAAACCCCCAGCCATTTATGTAAGGGGAGTTACACATTTTATTAATTTTGCAAAAGAATTAGAACTTGAACTTGGACCATCCGAATTCAGTTGTCGATCAAACATGGATGTTATCACCGTCAAACCAACATCTCCAGACGCATATAGAAAAGCAATCCAATATCTGAAAAACAAAGATCTACAGTTTTACACCTACCAACTACAAGAAGAAAAGTCTTTCCGTGTTGTAATCAGGCACTTACACCCAACCACGCCAGAAGAAGATATATTACAAGCCCTGGAAGAGATTGGTTTCAAAGCAAGAAATGCCAGAAATGTCTTGCACCCACAGACAAATGCTCCGTTGCCCTTGTTTTTCGTGGACTTAGAGCCAGCCTCAAACTGTAAAGACATATTCAAACTTACAAGACTCCTCTATACGAGTGTTGTAGTAGAAGAGCCACACAGAAAAGAAGGGCTTATACAGTGCCAAAGATGTCAGGGCTTCAATCACACAAAGAACTTTTGTACTTTGAATCCCGCATGCGTAAAATGTGCCGGTCCTCATCTCACAGCTGACTGTACAAAAAAATCCAGACAAGAGAAGGCCAAATGTGTAAATTGTCAAGGAGACCATCCGGCTAACTACAGGGGCTGTCAAACGTATCAAGAGCTTCTCCGGAGACGACATCAGCTCTATAAACATCCTACCTCGACAGATAGCTCTACCAGAACTGAAGAACAGCGCATATCAAGAAATCCCTCTCAGCCAAGTTCTGCATCACAGCAGATTCCACTTCAACCAGTAGCAAAGGTTTCCAGCGTTCCACCACCAACCAGAACCAGCCAACAATCAGAAACTACTCAACAGCCCGAAACACCAGACGGTCCAGCTGCTTCAGGTCTTTCTTTACATACTTATGCTTCAGCTACCAAACCTTCATCCTCATCTCCTGATATTTCATCTTCTTCTCATTCCTCATCCCTAGACGAATTGCAATCTTTACCTTCCTCCCTTAATGTATTCCTCGTTGAAATAAGATCACTCCTAATGCCCTTGATTCTTCTACTAGAAAAACTCACTCACCTGCCCCTCCATTCTGCCCAAATATGACTCATCCCCAATTTAGGCCACTCACTGTCCTCCTGTGGAACTCAAACGGATTACTTAACCACACCGACGAACTGACTAAGTTACTTAAAAACAAAAACATTGACGTAGCTTTACTAACCGAAACACACTTAACTCCACGTAACACTTTTTTCATTTCTGGATACAAAACATACAGGACCGATCACCATGACGGGACTGCCCACGGTGGATCTGCAATAATTATTCGTGCAACACTTTCTCATTTCCCATTTCCAAACCAATTTCCCACTGATCCTTTCCAAAGTACAACTATCTCTCTCCAATCTTCCAAATTCCCCATCACAATTTCAGCCGTATACTGCCCTCCTAATAAATCTGTTTCCTCTGCCACTTTCCACTCATTCTTTCAATTCCTTGGTCCTCGTTTTCTTTCCGGTGGCGATTTCAATTCCAAACACCCTGCGTTTGGTTGTAGAACAGCAAACCCTCGAGGAAGAGCTCTTCTCCAAACCCTTTCCTTCATTCCATCCAAAGTCATTGCTCCTTCATCCCCTACTTACTGGCCAACATCCCGTTCTAAACTTCCCGATATTATCGACTTCTTTATAACTTCCGGTATCTCACAAATCCCTTGCGATGTCCAAGCATTAGATGACCTATCCTCTGACCACAGCCCTGTTATACTTTCTCTCAATTCTAATGTTGACCTTTATTCTATCCCTTCCTATCCTACGCTCACTCCTGGGCCAGTTGACTGGAAATCCTTCCAAGACACCCTAGAAGAAACCCTCGACCTTAACATTCCTCTAAAAACAAACACTGAAATAGACGACGCAGTCCATAACTTCACACTTACAATTCAGCAGAGCTTACATAGGGCCACTCTCTACAAAACACCACGACGACCTAAAACGGACGATTACTTACCTACAAACATACAAAACTTACTGAATGAGAAGAGAAGAGCAAGAAGGATATGGCAAAACACGAGGTATCCATCAGACAAAACTCGGCTAAACCAACTTACAAGGGAATTAAAAACTGAACTTAGGAAACACAGAAACGACCAATTTGAATCCTACACAAAAGAACTTACTACATCTGACAAAACACTTTGGCAAGCTACGAGAAAAATCCTCTCCTATAAATCCTCCCGTCATCCCCTTCGTCGAGAAGATGGTTCCTGGGCCAAAACTGACGAAGAAATATCCCATACCTTTGGCCTACACCTCACCAAAGTCTTTACTCCTCACCATGATATCAATGATCCTGACCATACTCTCCTTGTTTCTAGTCAACTGGACACTCCTCTTCAACTATCACTCCCACCAAAAGCCTTTAATCCTAAAGAAATCCTGTTTGCTATCCAACATCTTCCTCCAAAAAAAGCCCCTGGATATGACCTTATCACTCCCAAAATCCTTAAGAAATTCCCGAAAAAAGCCATTCTCTTCCTAACTTATATATATAATGCCGTATTAAGAACGACATATTTCCCCATCCTCTGGAAATTTTCAGTTATTCGGATGATCCCAAAGCCTGGTAAACCTATTCACCAACCTTCGTCATATCGCCCTATATCACTCCTTACAATAATGGGCAAAATCCTTGAAAAACTCCTTCTCAAACGCCTTTATCCACTCCTGGATCCCATTATCCCATCTTCCCAGTTTGGTTTTCGCCACTCCCACTCCACTATTCACCAATGCCACCGTATCGTCGACAGCATATCCTCATCCTTCGAGAATAAGCAGTATTGCTCTGGCGTTTTCCTTGACGTAGCTAAGGCTTTCGATCGAGTGTGGCACCAGGGCTTGCTGTTCAAACTCAAAGAAACCCTACCTTCAACATATTAACTACTAATAAAATCCTATCTCTCTGACCGTTTTTTCCAGACATCCTATTGTACCTCATTATCTCCAATCTTCCCCCAACGTGCCGGTGTCCCACAAGGTGGAATTCTCAGTCCCGTTTTGTTCCTGGCTTATATGGCTGACATCCCTTCCCATCCCCAAACTTCCATCCACATGTTTGCTGACGACACCGCTATTCTCACTGTTAACCAAACCCCAATTCTTGCTTCCAATTCCTTTCAAGAACACCTGTACCTACTTCAACCTTGGCTAACTAAATGGAGAATCAAAGTAAATGCGGAAAAATCTAGCCATGCAACATTCACACTTCGTAAATCAAGCTGCCCACCAATAACCCTCCAAAACATTCAAATTCCACAGAAATCACAAGTAAGATACTTAGGACTGATATTAGACAAACGTTTAACTTGGAAGCCACACATAACACAGAAAAGACAGGAACTAAACAGACGCTTTAGACTTTTATCACGCTTACTGGACAATCGCTCGAAACTTTCATTGACTAACAAACGAATTATATACAATACCATACTCCGACCAATATGGACTTATGGACTTGAACTATGGGGTTCCACTAAACCTTCCAATTCCTACAGAATACAAACAATGCAATCCAAAATCCTTCGAAAAATATCCAATGCTCCTTACTATGTCTCGAACCAAACTCTCCATAATGACTTCAATATCCCCTTTATCCAATCCCTGGCCAAATCAGTCTATCAGAAGTTTCATTCCAATCTCCCCGGCCATCCAAATCCTTTGATAAACTCTCTATCCTCCTACCATAATCCACAAAATCCTCATAGAAGGCTGAAGCGGCGGTGGCCTAGAGACAATTTGTTTTAACATGCTATCTGTAATGCTCAAAATTTATTGTGGGTTTTGTAATTGTACATATTCCCACATCACGCCTTACATTGTTAATTTCCAATACCAACAGAATTACTGGAAATATGTTTACATATTGTTGTAATTATCAATAAAGGTTTAAAAAAAAAAAAAAAAAAAAAAAAAAAAAAAAAAAAAAAAAAAAAAAAAAAAAAGGTTCCATAAAGGACACTTAATTTTTTTGGAAAAGATACACATAGTTTATAAACCCCTCACTCAAATTTTTCGTCCATTTTTAAAAGGGTTTTAGAAGATATAAATAAGTTTGGGAAGTATAGAAATACTTGAGAAGTATAGAAAAATTGCGTCGGTGGCACTCCCACTCCTACTTTTTCTCAACTTTTCACGTTAAATCTACACGATTGATTCGTCATTCTTCAGTACAGGTCTAAAGCTTATATTTTCTGGCTGCTGGACGTCGTTCGCAATCAGCCGGAACATTTTTAGACATTAAACGCCTGAGGAGAGGAAGGAGGCTTAGGTGATTGTTGAAGGATTTTGCGTTGCCGCAGGCTGGGCTTGAACCTGAAATTTTTAAGCGCCAAAAGTTCAAAACGCTTACCACAGCAAGATCCGAACACCAATAATAACTTGAAACTTTATTAGTTTACATAATATTCTTATATTTGGGAGTAAACGTATTGTTTTAGTCATACTCTGGAACTTCGTTGATACTATAATTGTAAGCGAACTTATTTTCGCGCTAAATAGATTATAAGGATGCAGCAGGAATCCGTTGACACTTAGTGTAAATTTTAAATCAGATTTCGCCACTGAATTTTCACCATAGGTGAAATTTAATAGACAGCGTCATTAAAATTACATGAACATCTAATGGAAATTATAAATAGTTTGTTTAATCGTACCCAATGAACGTGTGGCGCGGATGTATTAACTATTCGTCCATAAAACTAGCACTCCAGCCAGCAACAGTGAGTATAAAGGTAATCCCAGATGTCGACGAAAATAGCAGCCGTAGGTAACAGGTCACAGCGGAATCACGTTTGACTCATCTTGTACTCCCACGTGAACAACCAGTGCACTCCCACTCGCAATAACCTGCTCAAGCAGCAATTAAATAAAAAAAATTTATCTGTCAAATATTTATGTAGGTTCATTTTTTTGAAAATACTAATGAACTTGTCACTGAGGAAATTAGCGTTTATAAATTTGTTGGCTTACATATTTATGTCATAAAAGAATGTAACATTTATAAATATTTATTTATTTAAATTTTAACGTCCATTTATTTTGCGATAACGGTAGTGATAAAGATACGTGCAGCTGGAAAGAGGGTGAAAGTTTTTATGAATTTTTCGTGGTTTCGAAGATTTCATTAAAGTGAAATTGATGCCTGAATAATTTATAAGAGTTCTAGTTATTTCTAGAGTAGCAAAAATAAGGTTTTCAGGCCTTGAAACTATAAATTTGGTGTTTTAAGTTGTAGCCGGTAGATCGGCGTGATAACAGCTACGCGCTTATCAATTAAACTAATATCATTTTCTTTTGAAATAAATGAATCATAGAAATACTGATAATAAAATTACCGATTTCTTTTCTCCAAAAACAAGTCAGAAAAGGAGACGCAGCAACAGCTCCCCAGAATTTGAAGTGGAAGGCCAAGTAAAGACAAAATTTGAAAATATGAGTGAGGTTGGAAAACTGTCCGTAAGTCAATTGAAAAGTCTATTTAGTGATTTAATAGATGATAAAAAATTAGCAACAAAAGATGATATTATGAGAATAAATAATAAACTAATATCATTAGAAAAAGAAAATTTGGATATCAGAAAGGAGCTGGAAAAACAACAAACAATAAATGAGAGACTTGAAAACCAAATTGAGTATTTAAATCAACAATCTAAGAGGAATAATCTTTTATTTTATGGTTTGCAGCCGCAAAAGGATCAGAGGTATGAGGAAATTGTAAAGCAATTATGTTCATCAGTTTTAAAAGTTGATGAGGGTATTGTTATCTGTCATGCTAGACCACTTGGTAATCCTAGTAAGGCAAAGAGACCTATTCTAGCAGAGTTCCTATCGCAACACATGGTTTCTAAAATTTTGAAAAATGCTAAGTTTTTGAAAGGCAGCGGCATTAGCATTCAACAGGATCTAACATTGAGGCAGCGACAAGAGAGAAATAAGTTGCTATTAGTAAGGAAAACTCTCAAGGATCTGAAAACTAGCCATATCATAACTGTTTGGAGAGACAAGTTATTAGTAAATGGGTTTCGATACCAGTGGAGTGACCAGGTTGGGCTATGTCAGGGTAGGAAGAGTGCTGTCGATGCCCTCTCAAAAATGTTTCATTATGATCTCACTGATCTTAATGATAAGCTAAAAAATGAAAAATGTCCTGCTGCAGAGGATAATATTGAGCCTCATAGGAGTATGGTGCCTGGTGGAGAAGGAGCAACAACGGATGAACACAAGCCTCGATCAGATTGACTGGACACAGATAAAGGTAACATAGATGTGACTAGCTTAAATATTCTCTCATACAATGTGGGTGGTCTCAGAAGCAAAATAAAATCAATAGATTTTCTGAATAATGTTAAAACATATAGTGTCTTTGTTCTCTTGGAAACACATGTTGGTGAGGAAGACTGTCAATATTTTGAGAGATTTTTCTATGAATATCATTTGAAATGGGAATATGCTAAAAAAGAGAAAGCATTTGGCAGAGCAATAGGTGGAAAACTTACAGGAATTAAAAAGTCATTGGCTGACCATGCTCACTTCATTTCAGTAGAGGATCAAATTTTAATTAAATTGGACAAATTAAATATATGCATAATTCCAGTATATCTTAGAGCAAAAGAATGGAATTCAGAATTTGAAACATTAGTCTCTTTCATACAGAGGCATGATAATATGGAGTTTTTAATAATCGGGGACTGGAATGTTCAAATTTCTGACTGCCAAAATCTTCCAGAAGCCATAATTGCTAATAATAAAAGATTTTCTAGGAAAAGGAGATCAAAAGATATAAATAAAACGAGCAGGGGGAGAAAAATGTTAGATTTTATAGCTGACTACAATTTTATTATTTTAAATGGAAGGTCTCCTTCAGATCAAGAAGGGGAGTTAACATTTATAGGAGCTATGGGAGTATCAGTTAATGATATAAGTGTTATAACTGGAGATAGCTTTCATTTAGTAGAAGATTTTAAAGTTCTCTCATTACCTTTTTCAGACCATATGCCAATTATCACTGTTTTAAATGATAAGATACCACAAAGAACCTACACCAGTGCTCCATTGCTTCCTAAGTTAAGTTGGACCAAGAATGATGAAAAGTATTATAAACTCAAGCTTGAAACTTTATTAACAGATGACATTACTGGAGTAAACAATGAGGAGGTTATTTGTCAGTTGTCTCAAGTGATTCGAGGCTCAGCCGACAGAGGCCAGCACCGTAGCCTAGATAACTCATATCACGGAAAGGCCAGCGCTCCCTGGTTTGACAGCGATTGTAGGCGAGTCAGGAAAAAGTCCTTTAAACTTTTACGCCTATTCAGAAAGCATAATTTGGCTTTTTTAAAATTTTTGTACCTGGAGGCAATTAAAGAATACAAGGATCTATGCAAAATAAAGAAAGCGCATTACTTTACGGCATTGAATGAAAGATTTAAGAAAATTAAAGATAGCAATGATTTTTGGGGGCTTGTAAGAATTCTCCAGAATAAGGGTATGTCAGCTACTAATGATATTAAAGACGCAGATTGGCTGGAATATTTCCAGGGAATGCTGAATGCACCGATGGCTTATGAATCTATTTCCTATGCTAGACCAATGACAGTAGTACATAGTCTTGATCGGCCTATTGAACTCTCTGAACTAGAACTTGTCATGTGTAAAGCCAAGAATAACAAGGCACCAGGATTGGATCGGATACCTTATGAATTCTACAAGTATGGACCAAGGAAACTTCATGAGTTGCTGATCAAAATCTTCAATGAGATCTTTGAGACTGGTGATGTTCCACAGAGCTTCGCTAAGGCGATAATATTCCCGCTTCATAAAAAAGGAGATGTAAATAATACAGAGAACTATAGGGGTCTATCATTCATCAACACGCTTGCAAAATTATTTTCTGGAATTTTACTTCAGAGATTGGAGGATTGGTTTTTGGAAAACAATATTATCAATGAATATCAAGCCGGGTTTAGGAAAAATTACTCCACCATTGACAATATATTTAACTTAATTACAATAATTAAATTTAAACTACAAAAGAAAAGGAGTAAGGTTTATTGCTTCTTCGTAGACTTCAAAGCTGCCTTCGATTTGCTGAACAGAGGTGCTCTATTTTATAAACTATATAGACTAGGATTATCCACTAAGATAGTTAGCCTTCTTGAAAACCTCTACAAGGATACGGAGTCTGCAGTATGGAACAAGGGTGGCATTACCAGTTTTTTCAGCACTGATTCTGGAGTAAAGCAAGGCTGCTTATTGAGTCCTCTTTTATTTTCTGCTTATATAAATGATTTGCCTGAGGAGCTCAGCGGAGGAGTGCGAATACTAGACGGTCGGGTGCCATGCCTTATGTACGCGGATGACATAGTTCTTCTAAATGAGGAGAAGACCTCTCTACAGCTCATGATAAATAAACTGGAGGATTACTGTCGAACTTGGAACCTGACTATCAATCTGAATAAATCCAAGATAATGATATTTCGGAATGGTGGGAGACCAGCCATGAACGAGGAGTGGAAGCTTGGTGGCCAACCGATAGAAGTGGTAAACGAATATAAGTATCTTGGAGTTATCCTCACCCCCAAGCTGTCAATGAGCTGCCATTTCGAGGAAAAGGTGCGGGTAGCAAAGTATGCACTTCATACTGTATGGAATCGCTTTATTATGAAGCATGAAGTCCCCGCTTCTGCTAAGTTTCAGGTGTTCGATGCAGTCACGCGAGCAACTCTGTGTTATGGTGCCCAAGTCTGGGGATGGAGGGAATTCGGGGCTGTTGAGGCTGTACAGAGGTCATTTGTGAAGCGGCTCTTCGGGTTGCCAACATACACTCCTAATTATGCAATATATCTAGAAACAGGTAGAAGATCTATTTTCCTGCACACATTAAAGCTACATCTAGAGTATATGCTCAGGTTGGTAACATTACCGAGACAAAGGCTGCCTGGTAGACTGTTCCGCGAGGTGATAGGGAAGAAGGCCTGGTTATACAAGGAATGGGAACAGCTATTCGCCAGAGCTGGAGAGAACATGGACAGCTGGACGAGCGGTGACCCTGTATTGATGAAGGAAGCAAGTTCCAGGTTATTGCTGTCACTCGCTAATCTGGAGCAGAGGCAATGGACAGAATCTTGTAAATCTTCTCAGTATCATCTGCTTTATAAATCTTTAGTCCACACTGATGCAGCCGTTTCCTACATGTCAGATGACAGGTCCCTCTATGCAGTCCGTCTAATCATGAAGGCTAGGACAGAGATGTTGCATCTAAACAGTAGGCCATGGCGAACAGACGGTCGTGGTCACTGCTCCATGTGCAATCTCAAGGAGGAGGAAGACACTCTGCATTTTCTCGCGAGATGTCCGATAATGAAGGAATTCAGGAGGGCGCACTACGGAAAGGACCTACTCACCCTTGAAGAAGTCAAGCAGATTCTGAACGGAAACAACTGGGACACCTTATATAAATATTTAAAAAATATATGGAAATACCGACAATTTTTAATTTCTCAATTTAATTATTGATTTATAAGTTTTTTATTTTATTTATATATATATTCTCTCAGTCTATTTTATTATGACTGTATTTATTAATTATTATTTCAATGTATGCTTAATTATTTATTTTAATTTTTCTTTTTCTTCTTTTATCCATAGCCATCTTAAGTGGTATCCATAACTTGCAAAATGTATATTTTTATTTTATGAAATTAAGTTATGTGTATAGGTATGCACTCTGGCTGATGGACAATGTCCAAGCCTAAGTAAATTGTTTTATTATTCTCTTTTTATATTTGTATATATATGTACGTATGAAATAATAAATTTACATTCATTCATTCACGTCCATTTATTTTTAACTCCGAATTTTAGGACGTCATTTATAAATAAACATAAATACACGTTTACAATTTTCGTTGAATGCCGTATGTCATAAAAAAAAGTAGCACTTAAATTTTCTTTTTTTTAAACAACTTTATTATATAAATCACGGTTCATGTTTTGCGAACTGCCTGCCACCTTTTTAAGGGACATTTGAACCTTCGCAAGAGGTTTCTTTGTACAGCAAGATATTATACCTAGTGTAATGTCTATATATTTTATTGTACACAGCGCAATTCTCTAGATTATTATCCGTTGAACGCAGGGGACAGTTATTAACCTACGAAATACTTTAAACCATTTTAATAATCTGTACTTATAAGGAAGATATTCAGATGATAACTGTAGAGATCTAAGAAGCATTAAACCTTTTACATTATCAAGGTTTTCGATACAATTGAAATTATTATGAATGAAAATTCTTTTGAGATATGTGACTCTGAGTAAAACACAATTTTGTTATTAGTATCTCTGGTCTAGTGGCAAATAGCAAGTACATATTCTCATGAGGAAGATGTGGGCGTGAGTCCCGCCACCAATGCTATGGGACCGCTAAAGGAATTCTCTCCTTCACTATGGATGCTCTGAAATTGTGGAAACCTATAGATGTGGAAACCCGGCCATAAGTGCCTTTGTATCTCTCTAAGTCTTATGAGAGTAAATGTCTAGTAAACTATAATTAAATAGTTGCACTAATACTACTTAAATGCTAACTGCGAAGATGAAGATAGAAAAGTACTGGAGACCAAGCAGTGAAGAAGACTTTTTTATCTCATGGTTCGACTGAATCGTAAATGATAAAGATTTTTCTCCCAAAACGAACCTTGTGTTTCCGTAGTATTGGTAAAAGATTGAAATGAAGACGGTGATAAAGGAAGGAGTTGGGAAGCGAAGATTGCCAGAGGGTTGGAAGTGATAGAACCCAAGGGTGTGCTATGGACCAATTCTTTGAGGAGCGGCGGGGGGTCGAATGTATTCTTGGATTGTCGGCTCCTTCTTAAATCACTGACTAAACGAAAGGGGTTTCCAATATTCTACAATCAATACCTGATTCTCTCTCTAAAAACCTTTTTGTAGACACTTTTTAAATAGCTCATCTTTCTAAGGTACGTTTGATGGATAGTTGTGTTTATAGCACTGTGTGTTATAGTTAATCGTTTCAATTTACTGAACGATGTCTTATCAAAAACGTAAAACATATATATATATATATATATATAAAAGAATTTCTTGTGAATTTTTATAGTAATTGCGTTTCAGGGCAATTTCTGGAATAATCTGAAGCATTCAAGCATTCGATAGGCCGTAAAGATTATCGGAAGAATTGACCGAAAAAGGTAGCATTCTAGAAAAAGGGAAAAAAGGAAATAATACGGGAATGATGGAAGAGAATTGGAGGAAATCTGAAGCGAACGGAAATTGCCTAATCAATTGTGAAATTTGATTGTAGACTATTTTCCCCTTCCGTTCTCTCGTTTCAAGAAATGTTCCTACTTCTATCGCCCTCCCTCTTTCTGGAAGAGGCCACTTAGCAGTTGCGGCGCCATGACATTACTTGGCGAAAGGCCAACCTTACTACTACATCCGACAGCGAGTCACATCATTCCGCACATAGACCTGGTATTTGTGATACTTTCTGTGTAAGTATTTAGATTTTATTTCCAGAATGTAGTATTACAATAGAAGATATAATGTTTCGAGGGATTTACAAGTCTACTGATCTATCAAGACTTACGACAGACAAAGACTAAGACTCATGAAAAACATACTACAAGGAGGTAGCTGGCCTGAGTCGGAAAGAAAGTTGTTCGAAGATCATAAGGAGGAACTCATGAACTTTTTTCTATCCATAAATTTTGATGAACTAATAAACATCTAGAGAAACCAAGAACGAGAAGAAGATCTGACTTCACTCATCATCATCAAACCAAATTATCTTCCTTATTTATCTTGTACTTTACTCTCACTGTTTATAAATTATCAATGATTATTTTATTCTTGTATAGTTCATCTATTTAGGTTATTATGTATATGTACATATATTATTCAATCAATATTATAAAAAAAAAAAAAAAAAAAAAAAAAAAAATTAACATTGTATACTCACTTTAAATATGTAAAGACATGCGTGCAGTATATCAAAATATATGGGGCACGCTTTAACGAATAAACGGCTCTACCATAGGGTTACTATGGTTGAGAAAAAAAAAAAAAAAAGAAAAAAAAAAAAAGAAAAAAAAAAGTCTACTGATCTATTTACTCTAAAATGATAATAAACTGCAAACAAAAATGAAAGAACATGGGTAACTTCGTCAATGAAAAAAAAATAAATAACCATAAATTACCAAGCCAAAATGGGCATAAATGTGCATTAGGAGGATCTAAACCCGAGCCATTGTCATAATTAAAGCCCGGAAGATAGGCATTTATTTTTGGTTAAAATAGGCAGGTAAAAAGGCACTTGAAATAACGAAAATAGGCAGTATTGTAATTAAAATAGGCATTTATTAGGAGTGAAGGCAAAGAGGATCCTCACTCATTATTAATGAAAATATGTATTTTAAATACTCATTCATTTCTTTATTATCAATTTAACCCAGAATTAGTGTACTTGCTCTTACTTTCCCTTGTTACAAGCAACAACAAGATGCTTTTTCAAAGTATCAACTCTCATAGGCCTTCTAAGAAAAAATGTTGTTCATTATGGAAAACTTCCTCTGCATTATCTTATCATTTCTAAATCCGGAATACCAGGTAACTACACCATTGTCACAGCAAAAGGGGTGTGAGGAAGGAGACGTACTTCTCTCATCCTCTCTCTTTCCTGCTATTCATTATGTCTGTGCATTCCTTCTACCAAGGAAGGCTCTGTTATTTACAGAGGGTCAATCCACGGGTTGGGAAAATAAGCTTTCGAATTGATATCTGTGAAGGCAAAATGTAATTTAATTTGTAAAACCTTTTTTTTGTTTTCGACGAATTGAAATTCGAAATTCTTTATGTGCTTTTTAAAATGTTTAAATCGCAGAAAAAATTGCAAATCGAGCAAAAAAGGTAAAAAAAGGCTTTAAATTTAAAATAGCCAAAATAGGCAAAAAAGGCAAAATAAAAATTGTCTCTACACTTCCTAAATGCATGGAAACATATTTATTTCTATCTGATTCTTCAATATATCCATTCAGATAAAAAAGGCATTTTGCCTAACTTCCGGGCTCTAGTCATAATGTTGCCGAGAAAGTCGCCCACCAGTCAGGACTCTTCAAATCAAAAGTGGGATCCCCGATGGGAGAAGCGCATCGAATCTCTCCGAAGAAAGAGAGGGAGAGAGAGAGAGAGAGAGAGAGAGAGAGAGAGAGAGAGGAGAGGAGAGAGAGAGAGAGAGATGAGAGAGAGAGAGAGAGAGAGAGAGAGAGAGAGAGAGAGAGAGAGAGAGAGAGAGAGAGAGAGAGTGATATGGACAAATTGATAAATAGACCAATCATCCAGGTATGCTGACTTCAGCAATAAAAGCCTGCATCAAAAAAATGGATCCTTCAAGAGTAATAAAGCAACAGATATCATGCATAATATGGGCGATAAAAATGCAAAGTATCGTATGTAAAAAAAAACGCATTTTTCACTTTCGATCTTAACTGTTTGCTGTTGGACTGATGTACGGCAAACTCTCAAATCTAAGTTCGCCCTGCGAAAGAGGAGAGTAACCACTGTATTTTTCAGTTTAGTCACTAAAGCATATTTATGCTAATAATAAATGAATAATGCCAGAGGCCATATCCTCGTTGAGTATGCCGATTTCAATAGATATGCAACGTTCGGCGTTGCCAGAATTTCTGGTCCGGAACTAGGGGAAATATATGGTCGCCGAGAAGTTTATAATCCTTAAAAACAAAATTAAACTATACATATATATTCGCTCTTCAGTTTGATTCATCTAAAATTATGGTTTGAATTGATTGTACATTGCATTTTATTATAACATTCCCTTTATTCTTGTAGCTTCCCATTGGAAGTTATAAGTCGGGCAGGCTTTTTTTCGTTGTTTAGATGCACTGAACACGATCTAGGACAGAGATTGGTCAGAGGATAGCCATGACGAAATAAACAGACTCCAATCCTCAATCTGTAATGTACTGTTTTCTCATTCCTTGAAGAATACTTCCTGGAAAGCCATTTTCTGGGTGAAGTTACCCACAAAATACACCAGTAAACCCTCTTTTCTCTTTCATAGTCCATTGGAGAGTCCAGGAGTGAATAATTAACTGTCCAGAATTTCTTTTTTAGGAAAAATCCATACTAAAGGTAATAATGCTGCAATTAAATTATATACTCAAGTATGCTAGGTAATAAATATTTCCGAGAAATTAGAATTGTCTATTTATTCAACAATATTTGCCAAGAATGTGTTCAGTAAGTTCTTTCAATTAGATAATGAGCTTTTCTCGAAGTGGCGATGATAGATGCAGTTCATCGGTAATATAATTTTGGTGACCATCAGATTATTGCTGTCATGTTTTGAGACGTTTTTTACTGTTGTGTGTCGACTATACAAGTACCATGTTTAATTGAAGTAACGGCCCTGAGCTTCAATATCGGTGTATATTATATAATTTATTCACGGCTTGATATTAACAGCGATACGCTAGGAGTCGACACCTTTACACGAAACACGACTTGGACGTGACTCGACTTAACATATCAACATTAGCATAATACACGCTCCCGCTGGCGATGTTGCTGTTATGCATTATTAACACCTTCTCTATGATATTATAAATTAGCTGTGCCGATTCCGATATTGCCTTGAACATGTTGCTTTCCATAATGGTAAGCCAGCACTGAAGTATTATCATAGGATATATGGGAGGTTTTTCATAAGCTGATAATAATAGTCTTACACGTAAAGTAAAATTTACACTGAACTGAAGAAATGAATCAAAATAAGAACCAAAGTAATTTAAAGTGAATTTTTCAAACATAAAAAAAAAATAAACTTAATATTTACTGTTCTTGCTAATAAATTCATGTTGATCATTTTTTTATTAACGTACCCCTGGATATTGTGAGGGAACCAGACTCATCACGTAGAACATCCCTGTAGTAGTGACTAGTTATTAATGTGTTCAAATTAGTTTGCATAAATTGTTGATCACAGGGAAAAAGTTGACAAGTGTGAAAATAGGCAAAATACTGTGCCTATTTCCTACGACTCATAGTGTAAAGACGTCATTGATTGTTTACGACTTGTTGTTTCTTAGCATCTCGTTAAATACCGTGTTTTCTCTGCTAAAGAGCTGCCTTCAAAAATGGAGATTTTCTCCATTCTGTTTCTCTTTTTCAAAATTTTTACGAAAAATAGCGAAGTACTTAAGTGGTTTATAGGCTTTCAGGCACATTTTCTCAAATTATGGAAATCGAATGTAAGCATAATAAAAACGATCGATATATTTAACTGTTTATGAAAAAAAAAACTGAAATTTTGGTTTCGTTTACTTAAAAACGAGAAAAGTATTTAAAAAATAAAACAACGCTGTTAGCCTAGCAGGCACACTTACCTGACAGTTAGACGTGAAAAATCGAATAAAACCATTTCTTGGTGCGCACGTGGAATTTTTGGCACAGGAAAATTTGGTTACGTTCAGTGTAAATGTAGTATTATAACTATAAAGATAAATGCGCTGTTTTAAAAGTTATATATTTTACTAAATATCTCAACCGTTTGAATGACATTCGTACATCAAACAAATGTTAGTTTTATTTATTTAAATTTTAATGTCTATTCTTTTAGGACGGGTTATCCATAGGTCACCACCCTTTTCTAGCCAGAATAGGGCTGATGCTGTTTATTTTTTCTAAAAAAAAAAAAAAACACCACCCCGTAGTGAGAATCGAACCTCCGACCCTTGGCACAGTGTGTTAGGTGCTCACGCCATAACGCTCACGGCCACCGAACCTACAAACGTTAGTATATCTGTATATATAAAAATCAGCTGTTTGTCTGTCTGTCTGTTTGTTCCTTATACACTGTTTGACCGATTTAGACCAAACTTGGTACACAGGTAGTTCTTGACCCGTCGAAAACCGTCTAGGACTCACAGTTCAGAGGTCACAGATTCGAAACTGTCAACCCCAACAGTTACAGATTTGTGTTATTGGATTTTAATATTACTTATTTGTTTTCTAATAATTTTTCCTTTTTTAGCATGGCACGCCGGGGTAACAACTAGATGAAACATAAAAAAAAAAACTTACTCTTTCATGCCTAGTTTACAAGAGGTTAATGATTGTCATTAGTTTTTGTTCCTCTCCTTCACATGTTAAAGGCAAGTGCGTTTAGAAAGGTTCGTCCCGTAACTAACTTGTCACAGTAAACACTTGTATGACTGTTTACACGATGATCAAGGTACAATTACATAGTACAATGGTGTTGGGGAGCATGCTAGTCACTTAAAAAATAGAATCTATTCATATTCACTAACAATTACTAAAACTCGTCATTGAAAACAAGCCATGCGAGAAACAGTTTACTCATGGCTAAAGTTGGCATAAGAGATAGTATCGCTAAACATTATTTTATACTCGAGCTAAACTAAGACAATTTAATTTGACAATGAACAGAGTTCAATTGAATTTGTCAAATCACAAATTAAGAGGTCAAAGGCAAGAAGAACAAAGTTCATTAAGAAATCAGTTTGCAGTTTGACTAGTCAAACAAATAACTGGATTCTCTTGTTAGCATTGCTGATTGAGTTTTATTCAAATAGCCCCAAGCAATGTCCTGGATCTTGCCAACTCCTGCAGTTTCCTATGCATCCCGAGATTGCTATCTTATCTCTAGAATTAGCAGATACCAACCGAACAGCTTCCAGTACGCTCTCACTAACTTATTGCCAACGTTACGAATTACTCCAATTAGTCTGGAATAGCTTATTTATTGAGTTTTCTCCCATCAAGGTGGAAAGCCATTTAGGTGAAGGCTGAGGCAACTGCATCTTACGGGGTAACATGGGCTTATATAGGAAATAATTTCGGGGGGGGGGGGGCTGGTACCATTTCCGGGGTATGGAATACTAACAATTTAGAACTTGGAAAAGTTTCAGGCAACTAAAAAGCTATTACACCTAAAATAAAATACTTTTTATGAGCTAAGTGATCTTATTTAATTCATTTCTAAGGGTTTTATGACAAATTTTTACTATTTCGGGGTGGGGGGGTCTGCAGCCCCCTCAGCCCCCCTTTATATACACCCTTGAGGGTAAATAATATCTTGTAACTTTTTTTTATCGGCTAAACTTTTTCCTTAACTAATGAAAAATTGTATCCAAGAGGAGTCCATGCCTCTGAGTCTCTATGCCAATGCTGATTTAAAGATAATTTTTTGAACAAGTTTCGATTGGTCACTTTTTCATTGCCTCATGCAATACATTTCAAAATTAAAACCCATATTTTTCAATCTTTATTACAAGAAAGTATGAAAAAAATTAAATAAGAAAAAAAAACGAAAAATTGAAAACATTAAAATTTAAAGTCGTTTTCTCAAAACTATGTTTTTCAAATCGGACAATACTCTGAGGTCTTAAGTTTATGACGGATCAACTTCAAATTTTAACTGCAGCTTCCTAATGATATTTGCTATTAACGTACATAGGATTTTTCCGATTCATTAAATTATAACGATTTCACGACCGATTTTCGACGGATTTATTAATGAAAATGAATAATTGTTCACCATTTTCAACAAAATTAATATTTCTTAAAACACCTATGTAGATTTAACTTTCTTCTTTCGAAATAATTTAAGTTTTTCGTTCAAGATTAAAAATTTCCAGCAAACTATCCAGCGTGAAAAAAGGGGGTTTCCGTTCGGGAGTTTCAAGTTAAATAAAAACAAAGCGCCGGCATTTTTTTTTTTTTTTTATTGTAACTTGAACATCCCTATAAACACGTTTAATATAAAGATTGTTATAATTCTGTTTATGAGTGAAACCGGATAAAGCCCTGATCCCGAGGCATCATGATAAGAACTGATAACAGGGTATGAGGAAATCCGGGTCCTTTGTCCTCAACTTCTATTCATAAACAGGTTTAAAAATACTCATTCCACATAGGTTTCAGGTATGCATAAATTCTCGTGAAGTTATAATATTTCATTTATAATTTGTTTATATATAAATGAAATTATGCTCCTCGTCTTGGAACGTTATCATATAAGAATATGCAAATATAGCAATATAGGTAGTTGGTAACAGCTTATTAAGTCTTCAATAGTTTTGTATTTTAATTACATTTTTGTGGTGGAAACGTTTCGGCTATAAGCCATTTTCAATCCAATTGTCTGTGAAATACAATTAATTATACTGGTTAGGATATTAAGTTATAATATAAACAAATAAAACATAAAAATTAGAGTAGTATTGATTCATAAATTGATAAATTGATTCATTAGTATACTCTAATTTTTATGTTTATTATTTGTTGATATTTTCACTTAATATCCTAACCAGTATAATTAATTGTATTTCACAGACAATTGGATTGAAAATGGCTTATAGCCGAAACGTTTCCCCAACAAAAATGTAATTAAAATACAAAACTATTGAAGACTTAATAAGCTGTTACCAACTAGGTACCTAGAACATCTTAGTTTTCAACTTACGATCTACAATATATAGCAATACATATTCAGTGTGAATATAACTCATTCACTAAACACATCTTGAAGAATTTTACTAATGTCCACTCTCCAAAATTTAATATTTATGAACCTAAAATGAAATTTCAAATCACAATAGACTTTAACACGACTTAATATAAGATGCCTGATGATTAATCTGCCATTCGAAACGTCGCCCATAATTTAAACAATTTTAGGAAGCAACTCCTGCCACGCTTTTCAAGAATGTATATATATATATATGTATGTGTGTGTGTGTGTGTGTGTGTGTGTGTGTGTGTGTGTGTGTGTGTGTGTGTGTGTCGGGGGTTAATTTGTGCATCTAGTAGGTGGAATCGATGAATAGTCAAGAAAAGTTTCAAAGTTTCAAGAATTTCAACATGGAGCTATCAGTCGGTGTGCGTGTAAAACTTTAGTTTTGAGTACCCGCTACAAAAGCCCATAACAAATAATAAAAAAAAAAATATTGTAAGATAGCTGAAAAAAGTACGATCATTTAGTGTATTCTTTTATATTATGAATGCATAGTTTTTTTTCTACTTACGTTGAGTAAAAGGATGTACTTTAGATTGTTGTAGCTGTAATATATATGAATTTTTTATACAAGCTTCCAGACAAACAAAAGTAAAATATAAAAGGCTTTTTGTCGCTGACAGAGCTTATTAAGGGAAACATCAAATTTCAAATTGACGTTTCAACAATATTGCCGTGTCTCTGAGCCCTCAAAGGAGGAGAAGTTTTACAGTGGAATAACAAAAACTCTGTCTGGCAGCTTTCCAAGGAAGAGGGCTGTCACTCGACATCACCGTCAGGGCAGAAAACCCCTGCCGGAAAAACCAGGGCCTCGTCCCTGTTTCGGGAAATTAACGAAATTTCCTTTCGTTTCCATTTGCTCGCAGATAAATTGGTTCAATTGAAAGTATAACAATTCCCTTGTGTCTTATCTTTTCTTTCGATAAGAGCCTGTGTTCCTCCTACAACGAATTCAGCTGAAATGGATTCCTGTGTCGCTCTTCTTTGCTATGTTTTATTGAAATGTGCTCCAGACCTTAGAGAATGCTATAGGAACGTTATCAATTCAATCTTATTACTTCTTTCTGCCAAGAAAGGGAATTCTATACTGTATGTCCGCCTGAAGGAAATTAAATTTTTCTTTATCAGGGTTTTGAATTACTTTCCTTTATTGGGAAATATCGTACTATTTTATTGTAATATGAAAATACCACCTTAGTTTTGTCAGTTTATAGAAACCAATAAGATGCTCTTAAAGTCCGACTGACAGGAAATGCCTTATTTCTATTTGTTTTGTTCTTACTAGTAGAATTTGAAAAACATGGAATAGGAAACAGCATATATTTTATTAGAACATTCCTCTGAAGGAAAGTAGGTAGCTATTGAGGTTGTACTCATGAAGGAATTTTGAAAAATTTCTTCGAATCTTTATCGATCCTACCTAGTAGACACCGAAAATGACCCCAGTTAAAATTTATATATATATATATATATATATATATATATATATATATATATATATATATGTGTGTATATATATACATATATATAAATGTAGTTATATATGTACCCGTTAACTCGATACAGGCCAGAGTTTTTGTTTTTTCGCCACGAAACTTGGTATGTAGTATGCCCTCATCAAACGATTGAATGTGTAATCCAGAAAGTATCTTTTAATAATAGTTCTAGTGAATTAAATTACTGTTTTTTTTAAAGAAAATGTTTTATGTTTTTTTTTTTAAATCTCTTTTATGATGACATAATTCGAATTTAATTATCTTGAATAGTTTTTGAGCAATCCTTTCTTATTCATTAAAAACTTGACTACGTTAAGAAAACAGAAAATTGGACGTAGCTCCTTTTCCATCCGGAATTGGACCACACTTTAAATGTACTTTTTTGTTGTAAATTATGTACACAATCACCTCCTAGAGTTTGGCTACTTAGACCTGAATCACCCTGTATACATATATATACACACACATATATATATATATAGTTATATATGTGTCCGTTAACACGATACCGGCCAGTGTTTTTGTTTCTTCCCCACAAAACTTGGTATGTAGTATTCCCCAATCAAACGATTGAACGAGTTCGTTAACCAACAAAATCGGTCCATCCGGAGCCAAATTAGTTATTTGCCAATACCAGCCATAATTGTTGTTCTATTTCAACGAAAATCGGTATTTGTTGTGGTCAACTGAAGAGAGAAATGTTGTGTAAAAATAAACTAAATCGGGTGACTAGAAGGGGGGGGGTTATTATTTTTACTCCGGACAGAAATTACTAATTTCGTTATACCGGTCGTCATTTCTGTTGTATTGTTACGAAACTCTGTATACGTCCTGGCTATCTAATAAGAAAGACGTGTTGTGAAAATGAATTATCGGCCTATTGGAATCGGCCTATTGGAAGGGGAAGGGTGTTACTTTGTACGATATTTGAATTGAATTCTCCCTCCAAACGTAGGTTCGCGAAACTCATCAAGATCAATAGATGAATTTGTTAAGCTTTGTGTATTTATTACGCATACACAAATCTCTGGAAGGAAATTAATTACAAAATTAATAATTGAAACAGCTGCTCATAAAAGCAAAAGAGCAGAACAATTTATGTTTTTATTTTATTTATCTATATAGGTTATTTTAAGCAAATTATTCAGCAATGCACTCGACTCTACCCAATTCTGAGGAAAGTGCTTAATTATGCGTAACGGACTTTGTTTAAGTGTATTGTTATTTTTCTTGAAACTTACTTTCATAAACTAATTCTTCTTTTGAAATAGAAGAATAACTTCTTCAGAGAAATCTCCAGGAATAGCGAAATTTAGGTATTTGAGTATCAAAATAGCACTGTCGCCGGGAAGCAGAGTAGGGTAAACATTCAATAAAATGTTTTTATTTTATTTTTTTTAAATTTAATTGTCTGCCTCTAATCATGAAGAGTCATTGGCAGGTCAATGGTTTTTATTTACAATTGTATTTCTTTGATGAAGTCTATTACATTTTTAGAAAAGTTAGTAAGAAAAGTTTAATAAACTTAGTAATTTTTATTAGAAAAGGTTGTTAAAATGAATCACTTGTATTTAACAAAACCTTTCAGTCATATTAATCAATTTCAATTAAAAAAATTGTTTCATTCAAATAAATAATTTTCATTCAATAAATCATTTTTATTCAATACAAATTGTCATTCATAAATCATTGTTAACGGTCGAACAATCGTAGATCACAACTATTTCGAATGTTAATAAATGTTACGAGAATTAATATTAATACTTCGATAGAACAACGGACTCTGTTTATTACCCTTAGTTCGTAATTCGTTTCTCCGATCTGACACATATGCACCAATATTAGTGCCAAAAATGCCACTTATTATGGAGATTTTACTCCTGGAGATATTTAATAATTTATTTATTGATGATGATGATGCGCATTTTAGCATGCTATTACTTATTATCTCCCAAAGGATCATGTGATTAAATAAAGTTTATCTGGTCTGTCTTATCTACTATTAAAATATTATTCAATATTAAAAAAAAAAACAAAAAAAATGTGGAGACCTGGTAGCCGTGAGGGTTAAGGCGTGAGCTCTTAACACTCCGTGCCAAAGGTTGTGGGTTCGATTCCCACTAGGGGCTGTGGCTTTTCTTTCGAAAAAAGAAAAGGCATCACCCCTATCCTGGCTAGAAAAGGGTGGTAACCTATAGATAACCCGTCCTAAAATTCGTAGTCAATAATAAATGGACGTTAAAATTTAAATAAATAATAAAAAAAAAATGTAACAGAACATTAAGGAGAAAAACTCCATGCCTGAAATTATTATTATTAGATAGTTGTTTCGGTTCAACAGGTATTTAACAGTTTCAAGCTTTCATACAGCTGTATATTCCAATGAGCCAGCATCTTGATCATATGTTAATTGATTCAGCAATCTACAATGTCATTTTACGATCAATTGGATATGTCTGTAATGGGGCTGAATGTTATTGGTTATTCAGCAGATGTCTGAAAATAGCTAAGTACAGCTTTGTGCTCAGGGTGTTATCCTTCAGGAATTCGTTCATGAAATTTGGCATATTAAGAGTAAGTATTAAAAAGCGATATTTAATTAGACAGTAATGAATTTATTAACATAACTTTTCATCGACACTAGCAAGAAGTAATTTATCTGAGAAAGAAAATATTAAGAATTTCAATTCTAAGGTTTTCAGATTTTATCAAGAATAAAGATTCTCTAAAACGACGCTTTTTCTGTGAATCAAACTTTTTATTTTAATAAAAGAGTAATCTGGAATTGCCCAATTTGTCTTCAAAATGCCGCAATACAGACAGACGAAGAATAAATCCCCAGGAACAGTGAGGGTGTGAGAGGCCCTATTTCTTGAGAAGTGGCCTCGTTTATTACGAAAAACCTTTGCCAAATTAGGGGGCGAAGAAGAATGTGTAAGGGGAAGCCGATTGCTGGGGGTGGGGGAGGGGATATAAATTCGGCAATGAACTCTGGACTCGCGCCAAACAGGCTTGTCACCAAGTTCTTCGCGCCAGACCGCCAACAGAATGGCGGGCTCCTCTTCCTGTACTCGTGTGAATTAGCTTCCAACTCCGTGGAGGCCTTTTTCAGATCGGCCTAAAAGCTAACTCAGCGCAGGACTTTACCAGGATTACTTAGTATATAATTCTAAACGGACAGTTTTTTTAGCATAAATATGCTTTAGCGATGACTAAACTGAAGAAAAAAAAAACGTTACAAAAAAGAGTCACAAAAAGGTGTCCGCTGGCGTTCGCGTATGCGCGGTGGCCATGTACGAAAAAGAACACTGTATGTTATATAGTGCATAAGAAATTCTTGGCTAGGATTTTGAGCAGAGCTACCAGGAAAATATCCGAAAGTCCTGGAGCATTGTGAAAGGACTCAGGAACCAGAAGGCAAAACGAATCGGAGCATAAAGAGCGATTCCGGAGAATTAATAAGTGAAGATACAGAAATTCTTGAAGTATGGAAGAAATACTTCCAGGAAAAATTTGCTCTTGAAGAACAGGATATTGTCGTGCTGGATTGCCTAAGAGTGGCCTGAATAAAAAAATAGGCAACAAGATATGTTTGTAATTTTCACAACTCACTGAAATCTTTCCATGAGCAAGTGTTGATGCTGAACTAAATTTCTTTATTATTAGTCTCATCAAAGAGCTCTATCACGCAAGTAATACATTTACAAAAATATATTTTACATTAAACCTCTTTTTCCAAATCCAATTTCATGATATTGAGCTCGACTGAAGAATAAGTGATAATAGATTGGGAAGTTATATCAGACACGCGAGGAAGGCATTTGTCCGATGGATGAAATTACTCTTTGAGCTTTAATATAGAAACACATTTTGAAGGAGGCTTTGCTAAATGTCTGCCATTTGTATGTGCCAGTTATTTTCATTTTCTGATCCCATGAAACGTATATATGAAATCCTAAGCTTTATTATTACTTCTCATATTTCTCACATTATTCCTCGTTCAAAACGATTTCTACTTCAGAATTTCAATGGCTCAAATTTATTTTTATTAATTCCTTGGGGACTTTGTACTTTCCTAAAATGCAATATTGTCTGTCCCTGCCTTAAAATATGGCCTAAATTATGACTCGCACTTCTAGACCAGAGAACATCTGTTTAGTTGGGTGTCGATAGTCCAAAAGCTCTTAACCCACATTTCATGAAGTGTTTATTGCACCTTGAAATTTTACTATAGAGCATCACTTGATTAGATAAGAAGGTTAATATGTGTTGGCTGGACTTACCGTGGAACACCAGGTACGCGTATAGGTGAAAGTACAAAACAATATGGTTGACCCAAGAAACGTGTTTTATTCAGAAGCCAACAATCTTTAATGTTAACTTATGGCAAGTTTACAGTGAATAATAAATAAGGCAGACACGAGGAGGTCAACGTGTAAAAAAAAAAAAATGTTTTTTTTATTATTATTAGTGCCTTATTCAAGCTACGATTTAAACAGAGTTTTCAATAAACATAATTGATAGTAATTACTATAGGGCAAAAACTTTTTATGGGGTTTAATTATCAGCAAACATGAAAATAAATGTTGCCTATGATAGGCAGCAGTACACTGCGTGTAACCGTAAGAGTAAGCGCACCGATCATCGGAACAGTTGTGGTTGTTCTCGGCGCTCACATTGGCTCTTGGTCACGTGGTCTTGTACAGTTATAACGGCTATCATAGACAACAGAGATGCACTAAAGTAAAATTTCAAGGTGCATAAATACTTCATGAAACGTACGTTTCTAGCTCTCCGACTATGAGAGAAACAATAATTGAGGTATGCGTAAATAGAAAATTTCCGGAAACAATTTTTTTTAATGTTTGGTACTTATTGCACAAATGCGCCCCGGTCTATTTTAGTAGATATTCCATCCGTCCATTCTGTTTATTAAGTTTTTAGGATGGTTGATTATATAATCCTATAGAGAAGGCATCCTGCACTGGTAAACGCATCGGGGTGCTATCGTGGTTTGAATTCAGAATTGGGTTTAATTTCACCTAGGACGGTTAGAAAACCTGGATAGCCTGACTCAATAAAAACGGGCCTGTGCACAGGTCTAGCCAAAGTACGTGAGATGGCACCGACTTTGGGGCTAGACGCAGCAATCAAACCTACTGTTCTCGCTACACCCCCACTCCATTACCCTACCATTGCCAATAATCTTTTCCATGCTCCCGAAAATGTATTAAACTCCTGGATTCCTGAAAAGGCGACTGGCAGTCTATGCCCAGCAACCACTTAAGCCTGTACACCATATAGGGAATAGCGCAGGGTAACAGCATGGGAGGGTAACAGAGTAAACCCACTCTCAGAATAAGCAAACATAAATACAAAATTACGGCTGGTGTGATAATTAGAAATTTACCCCCGGAGAAAAGTTAACAAGTAAATGCCTACTGTTCCATGACCAATTTTCTGATTTAGGAACTTTTCTCTTTAATCAGAAAAATACTTCATATAAATCATGAATTCATGAAAATTGTCTGAACATAAAATCAACTTAATTCTATTAACAAACACAGAAGATAATGAAGACATTCCACTGATTTCCTTAAATCGTTTCTTTCTGCTCATTTTTCGCTTATAAAAGTTTGATTTTCCAAAATACCCATGTCCTTCATTAGAATTTGTCTTTAAATGAAGGATTTGAAATGTAAAGTCACTCCAGAGGAACCTGACTGTTGTCTGAAGAAATTCTCTTCCCTTTCCTACGAGTCAAACCTCATTCCAGCGATTCAATTCATACCGGCCTCATCAAGGATCCCTTATGAATAATTCAGTCGAATTTGCATTGATTGCTTCCTCATAAATGAATGAGGATTTCATTTTTTTTTTCTTTAAAATCTTCGTTCCTTCTTCAAAATTATTCAAGGACTTCTATTAGGTATTATATTATTTCAAAAACGATAAAACTGGCTTTTATCCTTAAGTTTCTCCTAAAATATTATACAGTTCTCCTGTTTTACTCAAGAGAAACGCGTAATAAATGTGTGTGTGTATGCATATATATATATATATATATATATATATATATATATATATATATATATATATATATAATATATATATATATATATATATATACTTAATTTTAAAATCTTTAACTTTAGAGCTCAAACTTGTCTGGCTGGGAATTGAACCAAGGTCCTCATCTGCTGTGGCCTCAAAAAAATAGGCTCTCTTCCCACTCTTTGAAATGTAGTCCCCACAGTAAGAGCTGTTCTCTCTCTCTCCCCCATACCTCTGAAGATAGCTTGTAATTCAACCCGAAACGTTGGTAAATAAATATTACACATTTTAGTTAGTAGTTTTGTTTATTTTATTGAAGAAACCCCGACCATCTACACCTTGTCGAATTAGAAAGGTCAATTTCACAAATGAGCAAATGTTCCGTCCACCAGAACATGGTTTTAGAGCAGCATTCGTGCGAAAAAATGTTAACGCTAACTCTTTCAAATTTACATACTTTTTAGTATTCTTTTTATTAGATCTCTAGCATAGGAAAATGAATAAAACCAGTTTAAATGGGATATCTGAAACCGTTTTCGAGAAAAGTGGATAAAAATAGTTTTTTTAATTAATTTTTGGTTTGGTTACGTAGAATCGTTGGATTCAATTGATATATTTCCTACGCGTTTTAAAATCATTGAAACTAAGATATCCAAATTTTGGTTACGTTTGAAGTTGAAGAAGTACTGGAAAAAAATATTTTATTAACAGGATCTTGGTATATTTTCCAAGATATCCCGAATACCTTTACCTAGAGGTAAATAAATAAATTCTTGTCTCTACAAAAAAGGTGGTTTAAAAATAGTAATTTTCGATAGGGTGTTGTCAATCGGAGAAATTCAAGTTCAAAATTATCAGTTTTGTTCTTATGAACGGGGTTTTTTTATGATTCTGTATACCTCATTTTGAAATGATTTGTTTGGCTGGTGTTTTTTAATTATACTATGGGAAGGGAAGCATATTGCTTATAGGGTTTCCAATATCGAACGTTGATGAAGATGATGGAGTAATTTCTCCTAAGGATATCAGTTTCCTACTGTAGCACCTGAAATATTTTACTTAACTTTGAGATTTAATTTTATATTAACAACGATAAATCAAAACCTGCTAATTCTTACATCTCTTATCTAGTCGCACTAGGAATATAATCGGAAAGATGATACAGTTCCTGCGAGTTGGGCTTTTTTTTATATTTACTTTATTTTTAAATGGTTCATACTACACTAGTGAGAGAGAGAATTCTCCTAAAATACATTTCCCTTACTAAATATATTTAAACATATATTATCGCATTTCTGCAATTTATGTGAACGCTATTGAATGTCTACCAAACAAAGCAATTATTATTAAACGAAAATTACATAAACTACTACGAGGTTATCAATGCTTATGGAATATTTCTAGGAAAAGAATACTGAAAAGCACATATCTATAATTTCTAAATACAATGCGTCTATATTGATGAAATACATGGGCGTATATAAGGGGGGCTGCACCCCCCCCCCCAAATTTTCTTTTGATGGTAAAAATGTATCATAAAACCCTTCAAAATAAATTAAATAACATCACTTAGTTCATAAAAAAAACAGTTTATTTTAGGTGTAATAGAGTTTTAGTTGCCTAAAACTATTCCAAGTTCTAAATTGTTAGTATTCTATACCCCAGAAATGGTCTCAGCCCCCCCCCAATTTTCTCAGCCCCTCCCGAAATTATTTCCTATATACGCCCATAATGAAATAGGCAACAGTTTCTTGATCTTTCTATATCTGCTTTTGTCAACTTTGAGTAAACACATACTCCGAAATTGCCAAGTAAAGCTTGTCAAATATTTACCATATTAGATTGGACTAGCGGGGCTTTACTAAGCCAACAAACATGTTGAGCTTGAGGTACTATGTAAATTCTGTATGCGTACAACCTATTCACCTGTATACACACACTATTGTGTATTAGTGAATAGGAAAGCAAATACGGCTTCACTGGAACATTTACAGGCAGGTAATATGACTAGCATGAAAGGGGAATGCAAGCAACTTGTAATGAAATTTTTTGGCTCTGAAGTTGAAAAAAATTTTATTACACACTACACTATATTATTGCCCACTGCATATTACTATATTACACTTTTTTCGTGGAAATGCAATATTTATAGGTTCTTGTGAATTAGTAAACTGCGTAAGCAAATCTTAATTACGGCCATTAGAGATATATCTATATATTCTTGTCCTAAAGTTTAAAACATCCACACTCGTAGTTCACACATTTTTTTTTTATGCTACATCTCTCCCTCCTATCCCATCTTCTCCATAATAAATAGATTTATGCTACCGCTCATACAAATCTTGCTTTGCGATCGACTTTTTGACGGATGAGTACGCACCAATTTATACGACACTTTCGTTCAGGAAAATTACATTATTATTATTGATTTTTTCTGCATCGCTTTGGTAGCGATGTACATTTTCTCCAATACGTTTCGGTAGAGGGTATCATAAAATGGTCTGTTAGCTCATCTTTTCTTTAAATGAGTGTACATTTAAATTACATTAAACAAGGGAGCGTCCAAAGCGATATTTGAGCACATGGAGGCAGCTTTTAGACAAATCCTTACTCTAAATCCAAGCCCATTTTTTGTAATGACTTATTCGAGTCTATTATAAGACAGTTAATGTGTTTGAATGAAATCAAAGAAGTACTGAGTATAATGTAGTATTGATATTGGTTTCATATTAAGTCTTGTTAATTTTGTAATGTACTCAGATGCATTGATCACATATAGATTTCAATAATATGCCGTAATGAACCAAGCTCATATCACCATAACTATTATTATACCATTATCTAAGTAAAACAATTATATTAGCCATATTAGTTTCAGAATGAATATAAAAACTTTTTAAACATGATATAAAATTACAATTTAAGAGCATTCCCGACAATATACGTAGTGCAAATCACTCCTATAATATCTTTATAGTAGATAAATAATTTTCATTGAAGAACACTTCTCAAGACGATGGTAACCTTAGACGTTCTTCGTCCTTAAACCCTATTCACACATACATACATGTTAATTTTTATTCAATTCCACGATTTCTGACCTTTATTTACGTATATTTATTTATTTTTTATAAATATGGCACAGGTCAAAATAATAGTACTCCATTTCCTATGTACTATTTTATTGTTGGCACGCCCTACATGTTTCTTGGCCTTTATGCCACCTTCTCAGCAGCCACTAAATCCTAAAAATTTTTAACAAATTTTTAATAATACATTTTTCATTTTAGTGAATCCAATAATAATCCAATACCAACGGAACCAGACTCTAGATTTAAGTTCTCCAATAACATTCCAAAATACTAATTTCATTGGAACATAATAGTCCATGCAACGAACAGTTATAGATGGAAATTTTTGGAACAAAATTTTTGACTTCGTAACTTTGTTTAGGCTGGATAGGAGGTGAACATATCAAAATTCCTCGCCCATAGCCTTTGTGCCGGGGTGGAGGGGGGTTTTAGAAAGTCCCATTTTTCGGGTTTTCACTTATGTCTCGAAAACCCTGCGTACTAGCGATATGACTATTCTATAACAAATGAAAGTTGATTAAATTTCCTACAAGTTCCATTCAATAAAGTTTTTCGAGATGTCTTTAATTTTCGAAATATCTGCTCTTGAACGTCTGTCATTTTGGGGAACACACACTTTTTTCTATTCTCGACCGGATACCTCTGCAACGATGAACCCCAAAAATAATTGTCGGTGATAGTATTGTACAGCATTCCATTTGCTTCAATAATATATATTACTTTACTATTTTATGTATTTTCTTTCAAACGTTATATACGCACTCACATGGTCTTAGCAAAACCATTGCCAATATAATGGACAAGATCTTATCTAATTGAGTGTGAATAACAGGTCAGCGGGCCCAAAATTATATATTTTGTGCTATTTATATGTCCAGTACTCACTATATTTACATGATGGAGTATATTTTGGACAATACATTGACTGGAAATGGTGTGAAAGGTTCATTGGTCGACAGTTGTCGCCAGATATCACGATGAACACTAAAACTGTTTTCACGTTTTTCACGAAGGAAAATACATGGAATAGTAAAGTTATATATATTCGAGAAGAGAATGTAATGCCCTACAACCCTATAAACAGCATTTATTTTTTGGGTTTATCGTTAAAGAGTTATCCGAGTTATCAAAACGAGCAAACAGTGTGTTTTTCCCCAAAATGACAGACATTCAAGAGCGGATATTTCGAAATCTAAAGATATCTCGAAAAACTTAATTGAATTGAACTTGTAGCATATTTAATCAGCGTTTATTTGTTATAGAATGGTCATGTCGCTAGGTCGCAGGGTTTCCGAGATATAAGTGAAAACCCGAAAAATGGGACCTTCGAGTTTAGAAACTATTCAAGGAATTAAAATCGTATAAAACTAATAAATATTAGTTTTATTTTAATCAACAAACACATTTGCAGCATTATAAACAAGGCAAAGTCTTCAAAATCCGCTTTATACCAACAATTAGTTTGAACCTCTCTCGTTGAAGATATGACAGTGTTTTTATTAAGTCATCCGAAGGAAATTATGTAAAAACTATTCCTTTTTTATCTGACTGATTATGGGTAATTACTCCCTTATTATTTATCCTCAATTATTCTTCATTAATTTTTAACATTTTTCTTATGTACAAAATTTTTATAGACCGTAGCAAAAAAACTGAATACACCGCAAGTTTTATAGAGTTTAAAGTTTACCTCAAGTATAATGTACTGACGGCAATTTAGTTTGCCAAATTTGCCGAATCCAAAGATTTTTATTTTTAGATCCATCAATTTATTTTGTCTTTCGAATTTGAAAAAATGTGGATAAATAAAAAAAAAAACGGTATCAATCCTCGGGCAAATGATTCAATTTAATCTGCAGGATGCTTCTAAAGAAATATTAAGCAATATTAAAAAGACTGCCAGTTTAGTCTTATATTAAATGTAAAAAATGTGGGAACGTGTCCACCGCAGAGAAAAAACTCTTATATAAATACTGGTGAAACAACATATCAACTTAAAATAAATTGTTATTAATTTTTATCAAGAAAAAAGATATTCTCGTTCTGATGGTCCTTCTGGCTACCTTAGAGGCAGACATAAACAAGAGTTTATTACTACATTATATGTTACAGTTATATTATATTTTATAATATTGTTAATAATAATATTATTACCTGCTATATTATTTCTAATAATGTTACAAATATTACAATTTATATTATTATAGCCGTATAGTATGAATTATTATACAATTGTTACCTTGTTTTGAGTTGATTTCAATTAATAAAAATGTTTATTTGAAAATAACTAGTGGTTAATGATTTTTGTCCATAATCTCCACTACTTCGTTACACTGTGCGGCGGCTGGAATTTTCTCATCTCAGGGCTCGCTGAGAAAATTCCTGGCTGCACCTCGATGTCGGAGCTAATGGCCCCGATTTGTTGATGCGCTGTTAAAAAAAAAGAAAAAAAAAAAAAAAAAAAAAAAAAAAAAGTGCTGTTTTTAATATCATATTTCAATTTCTAATCAATATAAGAAACTTTATTGCAACTATTTTCCCATAACCATCAAAAAGCGATATATTTTATTGAAAGATATTATAGTTTTATGACAAATAATGATTACGTTAAAGGAATCAAGGTGTTGAGGGCACCTCCATCTCAATATCTCCTCAGATTTTCCTCTCCTCGAGTCCCTTCGAGATTGCCTACTAAGGTATTCATCATGCACATAAATATGAGGCAGCTCGGATTCTTCTTCTTCTTCATTTTAATAAGATTTTTTCTTTCCGCCGGTTAAAAGTTTCAACTTCTTCCCGATCCGAATCTTGGAGGATGCTTCTCTTCCTTCATAATATCATGAACGACCGTAACAAAGGAGCTCCATTACTAAGCACATTGCCCAGAATTTCGCTAGTGTAGGCTGCATTCCTGAATAATTTGCTTAGAATAAATTAAAAACATGAATATTTCTGCTCTCTTACATTTGTACTGAGCAACTGTTCCAATTATTTTTGTTTTTAATTAATTGCCTTCCGTAGTTTTGTGTACGCGTGATACTTACACTATTTGATAATTCACATTTCAGTCTAATGATCTTGATAAATAATAAAAGCATCTCCATGTAAAAAGACAACATCCTTCAATAATAACACAGAAACGACATACAGCGCCGCAGGTCAGCACCTCTAGTGGTACATATAGGTTAAAAGGAAATAACCCTTATAAAGTACTAACAAGCAGAGGATGGTGACAGCTAATTTTTTTTTTTTTTTTTTTTAACGGCGCTTCGACATAGAGGCCATTAGCGCCGACATCCAGGGTGCAGCCAGGAATTTTCTCGGCGAGCCATGAGATGAGAAAATTCCTGCCGCCGGTGGAACCCACCATCTCCCGCTTATGAATCTAAGGCGTTAGCCACTAGACCACGGGAGACCCGGATACATCTAGCCAATTGAATTCAAATGTAATACAAATTAAACCTCCTTTCCGATAGACCGATTTAGTTTATTTGTTCTACGCTTCTTTCTCATTAGATATCCACGACGCACAGTGGTGGCGGGAAGGAAGAACCTCCCTAACCGAAAATGTTCAATCCCGTTCGAACTAACATTTTCCTATACCTAATGCCTATAGAATACTGCACTAATATTGCTTTTTCATTTTATTACTAGTTCTGATCCTACAATACCTTTTTTATTGACCGTTTTCTAACAGTATTGAAATCATACATGTACGATGAACTTGGTGAATTCAGGTTGTGAAGGTATTTGAAATGAAACTCAAGTATCCGTAGATTATTTGGGGTAGGGGGAAAAATGGTATTTAGCTATCTACTTACTTTCACATAAGTACATGTATTAACATTAGGCCTCGAATACGATAAGAGCGAAGAGTCGCATCGGACGTGTCGCTGACATTAATGTTAAGCTGGAGTGCAGTAGGAATGAGGGAGGACGAGATACAATAAGCATAAGCGACCGAGCGACGAACAATGGTGCTCGAGCGGAAAAAATGCAAGTTTCGGAATCGCTGATTTGGATTATTTAGTCTGTGGTTCTCCCACTATATTAGCTACAGAATCTAGCCATACCATACTTTTCTCCCCTGTTTCAAGGTTATTCCCATTAATTTAGGCCCAAAGTCAGATTAATGGAAGTTTGACCAAATTACACACTACTGTAAATAATTAATACATAATTTTAAAAGAGAGAGAAAAAAAACTATCAAATTTTTACGGAGGAATGAAAACAATCTCATTGCTAGTTTCGCCTTTGTTTATAATGAGTCGTAGAAAAGAAACGTTTGTCAGTGGAATGTTTAAGTTCGATTTGCTCAACCGAATTAACCGGTGACATTGTGACCAATTTAAAATGCCATGTGATGAAACTCCATGAAAAGGAATACCTAAAATTAAAAGAAGATTATGATGATTCAGATTTTACAATCCTTCCTTTATTGAAAATAATGTTTAAAAGTTAAAAGTAATAAAAAATTGTTATTAAAAATTTTTATTAAAAAAATTTTTGAAATAACATTATTCAAATAATTTTTATTTTTAAGTTTTTGAAATAAAATTTATTAGATTTTTTTTTAAATAATAAAATATATCAATTACGGTGGAATTTTTATTTTTATTTCCCAATAATAAAAATTAAAGGTTAAGTGAAACTCATTTGAAATAAAAATTAATAGTTATTTTCGGCCCCTGGTTCAACATATTCCGAAAATCTCAAACATTTTTAGCTCAAATCTCAAACATCATTTTTCCATTAGCTCTTGAATTTACCTCAAAACATACCGTAAAACAGTTGAACTTGATGTATTGTGTTGTTCTGAGTCGAATGAGACCAGCCCCAGGTTTCTAGGATAATCCGTTCTCGAGGTATCAAATTTTTCCCGCTTTTTTCCCATTCGGCACCAGGGCGAATGGCCCTGGCCATGTTGGTGCGTGGCTTGCAGGTTTCAGCCTGTCGCTCATCGCTTAGCCTAGACATTACAATTTTTCTCGTTGCTCACCCAGACATTATAGTTTGCGTGCTACAAAGAAGGCTACAGCCTCTAAATCTTAACCTATTTCAATGCATTTTTTTTTTTTTTTTTTTTTAAATGAAGGTAATACAACTTAGAACACCTTTTTCAATTCACATTTGTGGTTTTTCCCTTCTTTATTAAATTACGCCTTCGAGTTGCTATAATGTACATTTTTTCGCCGTACTCAGCCTTATTTGTCACGGCCTAAAAAAATGAATGTGTAAATTCTCGACGGGGTCATTTTAGGAAAAAATACTTTACCATTAATATTTCCTGCAGAGAGTTCGTAAAACAAAAGTTCATCGTGTTTTTCAAAGTTATGGAAAATATTTTTTGAACATGATTTTCTCGTTGAATGATTAGGTACTTTAGTAATAGTGGTTGAGCCCTGAGCCAGAGAGAATGGACAGGAATGCAGTTTGGATGCAATAGACCCTGCACCAACACAACAATATGCAAATTCAGCGAGCCCTCCCTAATCCAGGGGTCAACATCCATTGTGTGTGGTTTATCTCCTGGCCAGATACGCCCAGAGCGCCAATGTGTGATCTAGTGGTGTCTTTGTTTACCCGATACCGCATTAATGCCACTTTGGACTGAAAAGGGTGTAGATAGGTGCTTTATTCGAGGCTAATCCACAATTGAACAGCTCTGCAATGTCAGTTTACTATCTTAACAAGTCGACTGAATTTGATTAATATAAACTACATATCTAAATAATCAAATCTATTTTAATAATTTTCACACTACCTATTTTAATCAGTTTGGACGAACGAATAAGGAACAGTATAACTACAAAACAGTGGCATCATTAATTACATATTAATAACTAAAATAAAAACTAATAAGACAGGTATTTTCTGGTAAGAGTTTCTACTTCATATTTTAGCTCATTTAATAATTCTAATTATAGATTCTTGACTTACACAATTTTGAGTATTTTACAAATCTTAAGTAATATGTTTCGTTTACTTAAATGTTTACCGTTTAATATCCATTTATTGACAACGAATTTTCGGGCAGGTTATCTATGGGTTACCACCCATTTCTAGCCAGGTTAGGGCTGATGCATTTTATTTTTTCGGAAGAAAAGCCACCATCCCTAGTGGGAATCCAACCTGCGACATTAGGCTCGGAGTATATACGCATTAGTACTCAAGGCCACCGGGCCTGCTTTTGGTTTAATCAATAGCCATGTAACAAACAATGGAATACATATATTAATTTAAATTATTGACTTAGGATTTAAGGTACACTCTGAAATTGCATGTTTTTTAAATAAATTAGGCCAATAAAATTAAGTTACAATTAAATAATTAAATGAAATACCAATCCCAATGAAATGCCAATGCAAATAATGATATTTTTGTAAAATTGTCAATAGCTACAATTACTATAATTTATGCTTTAATTAATCATTGGTCGGTGTGTATTCTTTAGGTTATTTTAGCACGAAAAAGCCCGACTTGCAAGAACTGCGTCATCTTATCGCGTTTCCGTTAATATCCCTTGTGCAAATATAAGAAATAGATTTTGATCTTTCGTAAAAAATATGAAATAAAGTCTCTCAGAGAAGGATGATTCAACAACAGGAAACTGGCAGTATCCTAAGCTGAAATGACTATCCCCGCATTCTGAACGTTTGCTCTAGGAAAGCACTATTACGAATTACTCATACCTTTCTCATTTCCTTACCTTGTTTTACTAAATTATTTTTTTTTTTTTATTTTTTTTTTTTTTTACGGCGCATCTACATCTAGGTCATTAGCGCCAACATCCAGGGTGCAGCGAGGAATTTTACCAGCGAGCCGTGGGATGATAAAATTCCTGCCGGAGGTTGGGAATCGAACCCACCATCTCCCGCTTATGAATCCAAGGCGCTAGCCATTAGACCACGGGAGACCCCTGTTTTACTAAAATATACAATTTACTGTTAAATACAATTCAAAACAAAAAACAACTAATAAAAAAAAGTCCGACTCGCAGGAACTGCATCATCTTAGCGCGGTTCCGTTCTTATCCCTAGTCTTATTTGGAAAGATTAAAATAGAAACAGTTATTATTTTGGTTCCACCAGTCTTGAAAGGTCTTGATTTATGATCTTACCTGGATGGGTCGGCCGACCCCAGAAAGGCCCCAGCTAACCTGTTTTATTGTCAAATACATTATCCCACTATAAGCAATTAAAAGGAATAAAACAGACAAAAAGAACTGTTCGAATAAACGAAATCAATTACTTTAATGTTTTAAGCACTTATTTCTCCGATTGACATCGCCTAATTAAAACTTTCTTCAGAACCTTTTTTAGAGCATTTAGTAATCTTTCGAATGGTAACCTTCTGCTTCCCAGATTGTCAACAGTTTTCGAGATATTAACGAAAGTATTCAAAGTTACCAAAACTTTTCATGTCTGTTAACAAAATCTTTTATTCTAACCCTTCCTTAACTCCAAACGGAACCAAAATTTCAACATATTAGTTTTGATGAAATTCGAATATGCAGAAAATGTTTCAACTGAATCCCATAATTCTAAGTACCCAAACCAAAAACGTTAATCAACAAATATTTTTCCAATTTTCTCGAAACGGTAAAAGCTATCGCCTTAAAAATGGTTTCATTCGTTTTCTTGAGCCAAGAAGCCTATAAAACGAGTACTTACACGCATATGATATTTACATATATATATATTTTTTTTTACTTCCTTAACTCCAGATTAATTACAAACATGTAGAAAGTATTTTAATTGTATCCAGCAATTTTAAGTACCCAAATAGAAAAACCATATTTTTATCCAGTTTTCTGGAATACGGCTACAGATATCACCTTGAAAATTGGTTTTATTCGTCTTCCTACATTAGGAAACCTATTAGAAGAGTACCTCCAAGCATATAACCTCAAAAACGTAAGCGTTAAGATTTTTTTCCTGCAAATGTTGTCCCAAAAACCATTTTCCGTTGGACGAGTTCTGCTGAAACTTAACCTTTGAAATTAGACGAATGAGTTTTGTTTCATCAAAATCTAATCAAATTTCATCGCAATCGGCTTATTTTTGAGCCTCTGAGAGAGCAAATAGACAAATACATATATAAAAATTTAAAGACTGTTATTTTCTTAATCTATAGCTTCTAAAACTAGATTTTTTTTAGGATTGCTTCATAAGATCGACCGCATATGCGAGCTTCCTGCCTATGGAGAGAGTGAGGAAACGCGCTAAAATGAGAATATTTGAAGTTGATTTCTTGTGTTTGAGACTCCTTCCTAAGTGCCTATGTGCTGATGAACAGCTAATCACCCAAAACTTGTTATCATGAGAAATTATCTTCTCAGTTCCAAGGTTATGACGAAATCTCTGAAGATTAAGCCTCCTTCCATCTCGGTAAGTAGTAATATGAAGATAAGGCCCTGCTGTAAAGTGTCACCATTAAAGCTCCTCATTCGCCTTAAATGCAGAATGGAGGTGTGATATCAAAATTGAAAAACTTTTTCAAGAGCCCTAACCTCGGGATTAAACAGGAAACTCCCCCATCCACCCACTCCATAGGCTAAGTTGGGGACTTTCGAGCATTAACATGGATTTAATTCAATCATCATCATCATATTTTCTTTTGAACAAAAATTGGATTTCTTATCAAGAGAAATGATTGGAGAATGGATTAATTACATTGGTTGTTGATAAGGACAGCAAGTAAATTGTCCTTATAAGTAATCCACGTAATTTGCTTCCAAGAACATCCTAATATTCCTAAGGATAAACGTTCAATATGCGACGGTATACGTAGTAGGTGAGGTCATTTTTAGCGCGGTTCCTCCCTCCCCCATAGGGAGGAACCTCGCTTATAAGGTTGATCTCATGACGCAATCCAGAAGTGCCGACTAGAAAATTTTGCGTTTCAGAACCCCTAGAGACCGAAAATGATGGTGGTTCAAATTTGTATATATATATAACTATATATATATATATATATATATATATATATATATATATATACATATATATGTATATATTTATATATATATATATATATATATATATATATATATATTTGTCTGTTCGCTCTCTAGGTAGAAGACGAAAGGTCCGATTTTGATGAAATTTGGTACAAAAATCCGTCGTCCAATTTGAAAGGTCAAGTTCGTTAACCAGCAAAATCCATCCACTGGAAGATGGCGTTTGGGTCAAAATTCGCGCAAAAAAAATCGTAACGCTTATGTTCTTGAGTTCATAAGCTTTTAAGTACTCGTTTTATAGGCTTCTTGGGCTAGGAAAACGAATGAAACAATTTTCAAGGCGATAACTTTAACCGTTTTCGAGAAAATTGGAAAAATAGTTTTTGAATACCGTTTTTGGTTTGGGTACTTAGAATCATGGGATTCAGTTGAAACCTTTTCTGCAAGTTCTACTTTCATTAAAACTAATATGTTGAAATTTGTGTTAGGTTTGGAGTTAAGGAAGGGTTAGAATAAAATATTTTATTAACAGACATAAAAAGTTTTGGTAACTTTGTATACTTTCCTTAATATCTCGAAAAAGGTTGAGAATCTTGGCAAACGGAAGAATACCATTAGAAAGCTTACTAAATGCTCTACAAAAAAGGTTCTGCTGAAAGTTTTGATTAGACGATGTCAATCGGAGAAATAAGTGCTTAAAACTTTAAAGTAATTGATTTCGCTTTTTCGCACTGCTCTTTTTGTCTGTTTTTATTCCTTGTTATATTTTAACTGCTTATAGTTGGACAATGTATTTGATAATAAATCAGGTTAAGAAAAATAAGAAAAACAATTTAATCTTAGAGATATGGATTTCCGAGATATAGCTTTTCAAATGCCTAGCGGGGTCCTTCCTAGGGCGGGGACCCATCCAGGTAAGATCGTAAATAAGACCTTTCTTGAAGGTAAAGATGGAACTGTCAACTTTGGTCCTCCTCTGTTTCCCGGCACTTTCATTGCTGACGAAGGCTACCAATGAGTAGCCAAAACGTCCTAAATATAGATTTTTTAACAAAAATCGTAATGAGGTTTCTTTAGCCGAATCCCAACCATTCCATCTTTACTTATCACCTCGACGGCTAACTATCTAATATTCATGCTTTCTAGAAATGTGGACCCAAAATAATAACAGCTTCTATTTTAATCATTTTAAATGAGTCTAGAGATAATATCGGAACCGCAAGATGATGCAGTTCCTGCGAGTCGGACTTTTAGAAACATTAACTCGCCATAAGCATACATTAAAACCCCAATCAATGAGCAAATGTTAACCACACCTTATACTGACGTTCTAAAAGTGTTTTAATATATTTCATCCTTTAGGCAGTTGTCTTGCGGCAATGTTCGAAGTACCAAATTCTAACACAGAGTCGAATATTTATTTAACAGTAATATGAGTGTAGTAGTATTTTGAATTGCATTTAACAGCAAATTATTTTTCATCGGAATTGGTGTTTACATTTTTCACGAAATAGCTAAACAAGTTAACTATTTCAATTCCAAGATTTTCAAATGACACTAAAGAACGAACCCCCGCTAAGATGACTTGATAATGATGGGGTTTTTTTTTTATAGTTTACAGCAGAATACCAGGAAAAACAGTTCGAAAGAAGATTGCACGTTGAGGAGGGCTAAATAAAAAGAGTCAAAACACCAAAATACATAAATATTTAAGAACTGTTAGTAAAGTTTTAAATTTAAAGTGTAGTTTCACTCAATCTGCGTAGTTAAAAGTTTAATCTTTAATTTGCATTAGAGCATTTTAAGTAAAAAGCAAAATAACTTATTTACAGATCCTAAATATATTGCTCTTACAAGGAAGGCCATAATGCCTAAAACGCCGATATCAGGAAACTTTGTTTTGGTGATACTAGGCGGAAAATATTAGTTTCAGAACTTGCATATTGTGGAGGACAAAAAAATCATAAACCTTGCTCCGAAAACCCCTTTTACTGTTTATATCAAATTTATAAACCCTTCAAACAAATAAATGTTGGCTCAGCAAGAATATTATTCAGTAGGAAATGTTGCTACATGTGCTAGAATAAATATTTGAGGATGGTGTACGTTGAGCTTGGTGGACAATAATTAATAAATCAATAGAATCCAAAATTATAGGATTTAATAATTTTTTTTTTTAAATTTTAACAACTGTATACACATAAGAAAGACTTTCAGGAAGGACAACACAACATATGACATATGGAAGGACAACATTTGATCTAAAGAAAAATACCCGGAGCTTTATGTTCCTTATGGGGTTTCTGGGACGGCTGATTAGGATGAGTGGTTTGGTAAACCCCACCCCAAACATAATTGAATCCCATGATTGGAGGGTCAAATAGAGGGAAAAAAAACTTAGGAAAAATCTGAAAAACTGCTTGCGTCTGTTTTTGAGGTCCTTGAGACCGAATCCGTAGTTTGTTTGACCTTACCCATTTCTCTAGAGGTCATGTGAAGATCATTTGAAGGTTAAATGGCGAAAAAAAGTGGAAAAAATCCGAAAGAAATGCATGCATACGTTTTTGAGGTACCTGAGTCCGAACCCGTAGTTTGTTTGACTCGCACTGCGTCCCAGAATATTAATTATTCAATGATTTTCTTTTCACGTTTTTTTTTTTTGTTTTTTTTTTTCTCAATTCGACCTTCAAATGACTTCTATGAAAAGGCGTAAGGTTCAACGAACTATGGTTTCGGACTTAGAGACCTCAAAAACATACGCATGAATGTTTTCATATTTTTCCTACGGTATTTTCTCTATTAGACCTTCAAATGACTTCGACTCTGATATGATGAAGGTTAACCAACCCACTCATCCTAATCAGCCACCTCAGAAACCCCATAAATACAATACCGCTCTGAGTGTATTTTTTTAGATCAAATGTTGGCCTGTGTTATTTGAACAGCAAATCCATTTTCAGGTTGACAAAAACCTACTTTTCCTCATTATCCTATTACAGGTAAAACAGATTCATTTCGGAAAAAATTAAAATTAAAATTGTGGAATATTTTATATAAAATAATAGCCTTTTTAATACATTAGTCCACGTGCCAAGCAATTTCACGGGAAATTCCCGAGACGTTTTCTAGTAATTTATTATTTTTTTCAGAAAGAAAGAAAAAAGTGAAATAATATTAAATCATGTCGCCCCAATAAAAACATCCCCTACAGTAGAAAGCCATTATAGGAAAGAAGGAGAAAAACCTTGATATTGACTTTATGTGTTTCTCTTTATATTTCTTCACTCCTACTACCAGCTGGAAATAGAACTGGATTATGACGGCGTTCCCTAATTCCCCCCCCCTCTGTTAATCTGTTAAAAAAGATTTTCAATTTCATGGCATCGAGCTCCTTCTTCTTTCGCTATCTCATAATCCTAGAAGCGAATCGTTCTTCAGAGGGAAATATCCAGTGTTTTACTAACAATCAGGGCGTTCGACTTCTCTTTATTTAAATACATTTTTCCTCAATTATTTATAGGCGAATCCTTTTTCCCATTCAAATGCAATTAATATATGAATTGAAAGATATTTTTTTCTGTTACTTGGGATGTTTGTATCAATTAAACGATCTCATCTAATCGTCGATAACATTTATCGGCGATATACCTGTTTCAGTTCCCACTTTTTTTAGTTATATTTTTATTTTATAATTGGTTATAACTTCATTGCCGAACCTTTGGAACTCAACAAATATAGAAAATTAAACAAAAATAAAAAAAAACTTTAAAAAAAGCACCATATCTAACCATGTTTTGGCATCCATGGTCACCGAAGAGTTATCTAGACGCTGATAACCTAGTTGTTTTTTGCTGTGTTTAAAGGCGTATCAACAGTTGTGCTATTAACGCCAGACTATCTATAGGCTGCCACACTTTTATAATGATCCAATAAAATCTTATAGAGAGTATATTTTTTAATACGAAAAATAATTTTTTAATCATATTGGTACTAATAAATAAAGATAAATAAATAAATAACCTCTTTTTATTAACACAATAAAAAAATCATCCTTTTCTATTTAGGAATTTGGATCTAACACTGGCGGAGTTACTTTTTTCGAGCCGGACCCAGATATCCCAAATCCCTAGTTCCCTTGTCACAAAGAGTTAATTCTGCCGACAACTAGTGGTGAAAGAAATAGCTAAAGCTGTCCTCAGTCCTTGCTTAATAGCCCAAAGGACAAACTCCTGGAAATTCATCCATAGGGAGCCAGTAAACGAGGGACCGCTGTACAAGTTCCAGGGACACGGCAGCTCTCGACTGCTAGTCAAGTCCTTCGTTCCAGGGGCATGGCAGCTCTCGACTGCTAGTCAAGTCCTTCGTTCCAGGGACACGGCAGCTCTCGACTTCTAGTCAAGTCCTTCGTTCCAGGGACACGGCAGCTCTCGACTGCTAGTCAAGTCCTTCGTTCCAGGGGCATGGCAGCTCTCGACTGCTAGTCAAGTCCTTCGTTCCAGGGACACGGCAGCTCTCGACTGCTAGTCAAGTCCTTTGTTCCAGGGGCATGGCAGCTCTCGACTGCTAGTCAAGTCCTTCGTTCCAGGGACACGGCAGCTCTCGACTGCTAGTCAAGTCCTTCGTTCCAGGGACTTGGCAGCTCTCGACTGCTAGTCAAGTCCTTCGTTCCAGGGACTTGGCAGCTCTCGACTGCTAGTCAAGTCCTTCGTTCCAGGGACACGGCAGCTCTCGACTGCTAGTCAAGTCCTTCGTTCCAGGGACACGGCAGCTCTCGACTGCTAGTCAAGTCCTTCGTTCCAGGGACACGGCAGCTCTCGACTGCTAGTCAAGTCCTTCGTTCCAGGGGCATGGCAGCTCTCGACTGCTAGTCAAGTCCTTCGTTCCAGGGGCATGGCAGCTTTCGACTGCGAGTCAAGTCCTTCGTTCCAGAGGGCCGGCACGAATAGACTTGTACAAAAGTCTATAGTAAGGAAAGGGTTAATGTTAAAATATTTTAGTGGGAAGAAATCAAAACAATAGATACATTGATAATATATTTACTGGGTTCATATGTCATTATTATTTCCAGGTTTCTAAAGTTTTATTTTTAAACCCTATTTAAATGATACAACTGAACACATTATTTTTTGAGGGAGGGAGATTGGATTGCTTCTTTTCACCTAGTTTAGTTCTATCCGGTTAGATTGGTGAGATATAAGCTACGATAGAATTCAATGAGGTTTAAGAAAACTTTTCAATCAGACTCCTTCTCTGATTCCATTAAAAACAAACATAGATAAGGGCTCATTTTCGGAAGGCGAACATAACTAACCAGATCCAAGCCGCCGCCATAATACCGAGGCGAGAAAAGCCCGGGAAATTGGATTGCGATGTCTCCTTTTTTACATTTTTACCTCGAGATATCAGCTGCAGATAGGGGTGGGGAGTTTTCCTTTTAATCCGGTGGTTAGACTGTTGAAAAAGTTTTTCAATTTCGTCCCCTCCCCCACCCCGTTCCCGCCTCCGTTCCGTATTTCGAAATGAGAGCGTTGGAGGCTCTTGAACCTACAATTTTCACGGCCTTTCATCTTGAACCACTTAGCCAGGATAAACTCTCCGCGCAATGTTGGTCTAAACTATTTTCATTTTAGGAAAAAAATTGAATGTAAGTCAGTTCAAATTAAATAAACGTGCTTCGATATAAACTGATCCAATATAAGAAGAGATTAGCATATATATTTTTTATTTATAATGATTCTGTAATAAACTTAGGGCTCGGGAACACAGAACGCGATCTGTACCGCGGCGAGCAGCGATATCAGCCTGAGGATGGGAGGCGATCTGTACCACGGCGAGCAGCGAAATCAGCCTGAGGATGGGAGGCGATCTGTACCGCGGCGGGCAGCGATATCAGCCTGAGGATGGGAGGCGATCTGTACCGCGGCGAGCAGCGATATCAGCCTGAGGATGGGAGGCGATCTACATTTATTAAACAGTATTTCATTAGCTCCGTCAAACAAAGGACAATCCTTGATGCGTGCTTGTCTTTATCGCTTTACCGCGCGGTGCGGTTGTAAAAAATTACAGATTTACCGTGCGATCTATTCTCTAGAAGGGAACCGGATTACTGCATTGCTCACAAATATAGAGCGTCAAAAATCACATACTGCTGACAAACTGCAAGAAAAGGGACGAGTAGATATTCCAACCGATATGAATAACTTACTCACTGATGGTAGCCAATACATAAAAGAGTATTACATCACCAAGGAAAGAATAAAATATAGAACAAATTATAAATCTAACAGAAAGTATAGTGTACATGTGTGTACTGTTTTTGAACATTTTTTCCAAAGTCTATTCCTTAAAATTTATGATGAGCCTATATAATGTGATTTTTGAATGCACTTAGAAAAATATATATATATATATATATATATATATATATATATATATATATATGAATGATTTACATGTATATTTATTTTTTATATTAAAACCAGCAATAGGAGGCGATGTAAAACTGGTTTAGTCAAATTTGTTTCTTTAAAAAAGGATGGCCTAAAACAACAATTTTTAATTATTTTAACCAGAAATTTTGGTTTAGTATTTCCCTAATATTTTGTTGTGGACGCTGTTGTAAATGTCTATGTTTTTTAAATGTTTGAATATTGTGTCGATGTGTTGGCTGTCATCTCCGAGGAGCTTTGTCAAGTAACTAAGGCAATCACGTTTGTGTCTTAAATGGCAGCCAGTCAGTATATGCTTAAAATAAAAAAAATATAAGATAAAGAAATAAGAGCGAATAGCTCGAAGGCGGGCTCTTAAAACCAATAAATAACCAAATTAAATAATTTATTAGTATCCAAGTTCCTCCATTTTATCCTAAATGGTAAATGGAGATACGTCAGTCGTGAGCACTCCGTGTCTGGAGTTAGGGGTTCAATTCCTACTAGGGGTGGTGGCTTTTCTGTTGAAAAAAAAAGAAAATGCATGAATTAAATCCTGACTAGAGAAGGGTAGTGACGAGATGATAACTATTGGCGTAATTGCCAATTATGTATTTTTGTATTAAATTGTTTTTTTTTTAATTTGTATTTGTTTTATTCATTTAATAATATAATTTTACTCGGTTTGTTAAAGTTATTTTTTGGCCTTGCTGACGTTAAGTTATGTTGTAACGTTAATAAAAAGTATACCCATTATTATGATTTGTAGTATTTAATAAATATTTTAAATACATATTTTTAAAGACTTTATATAATTCGCTTCATCTTTAGCCCTATAAAATAATTTAATGTGTGAGCATAAATAGAAATATAAATATATTTTTTACATCACCTGAAAGATGACCCACAATCAGTCTTGTGTGTCTTAAATCCCTGACTACTGAAAGATTCAATTCATATAATTTATATTATATATATTGCCGCAGGATAGCACTAACAGATGATGGAGTTACATTATAATATTATATAACCACATCGTTTGTTAGTAAATTGTTAGTCACTGTGGTAAATATATATATATATATATATATGTATATTTTTTTTTTTTTTTTTATTTTTTTTTACGGTGCATCTACGTCTAGGTCATTAGCGCCGACATCCAGGGTGCAGCGCGTTCTCATCTCTGAGATGAGAAAATTCCTGCCGGAGGCGGGAATCGAACCCACCATCTCCCGCTTATGAATCCAGCGCGATGGCCACTAGACCACGGAAGACCCCTTATATACATGTTATATGCGACTTCTATTTACCTTAGTGATACAGGAACAGTTACGTCTAAATAGTCACTAAAATAAAACAGCTCATGTCCCCGTTAGTGTTCAAACCGCAATACCGTAAAGACATGATGGTTTAATCGCATCATTCCCCTTAAAAAAGGGATGTGAGCATGCATTTGAGTCAAGTAAAATCTTAATTCACAACGTACTTCTATTGAAAATTCTGAAAGAAATTTCAAAATAACTTTCTATTCACTATATTTTAATATTATTGTTAGAAATACATTTTAATTATAGTGATTTTCAAAAATTAATACAAAATATTCATTGCTTTTTAAAAATAGGCATAAGGTCAAATGTAAAAATGAAAACTCTTTTTTACATACTAATCACTTTTATTGAAAGGGTCTCACCGTTTTTCCATATGAAATCTGCACTGGCGTCTTTCTTGACTTTGATGTCATTATTTTATTGCTAGTTCCTAGAAATAATTTTTCGTCAATTATCAAACCTCTAACTGTACTCGTTTTGAGGGAATAAGGGTTGAAACCCCTAAATTCAAAGTCGTTTTTCTATGAAACTATACAAGATATTTAAATGAAACCAACATGAATTGAAGCTAATAATTAGGTGTACCTTGCGTATTTTTTTCATAATTTTTGGACAACTCATAAGACAAGAAAAAAAAATGAGAAGATTTGAAGGGCGGTTCTTTAGTTTTTCCTCCGAAGGAAAGTAGCTATTGAGGTTGGACTTATGACGGAATTTTTGAAAAATTTCTTCAAATCTTTATCGATCCTACCTAGTAGATACCGAAAATGACCCCCGTTAAAATTTATATATATCTATATATATATATATATATATATATGCATATATATATATATATATATATATATATATATATATATATGTATATATATATATATATATGTATATATATATATGTGTCTGTTAACACGATAGCGACCAGAGTTTTTGTTTTTTCGTCACGAAACTTGGTATATAGCATTCAATTAGCAAACGATTGAACGAGTTCGTTAACCACCAAAGTTGGTCCACCGGAAGGGGGGGTTTACCCCGAACCCAAAACACTAATTTGACTATGTCAGCCGTAATATTTGTTATATTTCAACGAAACTTGGTATTCGTAGTGGTAATATAGAGAGAAAAGTGAGATATAAAAATGAACTAAATCGGTTGATTAGAAGGGGGGGTTTACTCCGGACCCACAATACCAATTCGCCACTACCAGCCGTGATTTTTGGTATATTTCGACGAAACTCGGTATTCGTAGTGGTAATCTACAGGTAAATATGTGTTGTAAAAATAAACTAAATCGGTTTATTAGAAGGGGGGGTTTACTCTTGACCCAAATTCTTAATATACTCATACCGGTCGTAATTTCTGCTGTATTGTAACGAAACACGGTATACGTCGTGGGTAACTCATGAGAAAGAAGTGTTGTAAAAATGAGCTGAAACGGTCAATCGGAAAGCGGGGGTTTAATTTGTAATATATTTCAATAGAAAAGCCCGTCAGACGTAGGTTCACAAAGCCGCCGCAAGGAGCGCTTTCTACCACTTGAGTGACTGTATCCTGTTCCTGCGTTAGATCAAAATACGATAATATGAGGTTTTTTGTATTTATTACGTAGTGTAATAGGTACCATGTGTAAACATAACTGTGGAAGCAAATTATTAATTGATCAGTTACTTATTACAAATTTAAAAGAGAACTATTCGTGTTTTTATTTTATTTATGTAGGATATTTTAAGCAAATTGTTCTGGAAAGCAATCTACACTACCCAAATTCTAAGGAAAGTGCTTAGTTATGCAGCTCATGCGTGACGGACTTTTAGAAACATTAACTCGCCATAAGCATACATTAAAACCCCAATCAATGAGCAAATGTTAACCACACCTTATACTGACGTTCTAAAAGTGTTTTAATATATTTCATCCTTTAGGCAGTTGTCTTGCGGCAATGTTCGAAGTACCAAATTCTAACACAGAGTCGAATATATATTTAACAGTAATATGAGTGTAGTAGTATTTTGAATTGCATTTAACAGCAAATTATTTTTCATCGGAATTGGTGTTTACATTTTTCACGAAATAGCTAAACAAGTTATCAATTTCAATTCCAAGATTTTCAAATGACACTAAAGAACGAACCCCCGCTAAGATGACTTGATAATAATTTTTTTTTTTATAGTTTACAGCAGAATACCAGGAAAAACAGTTCGAAAGAAGATTGCACGTTGAGGAGGGCTAAATAAAAAGAGTCAAAACACCAAAACATATAAATATTTATGAACTGTTAGTAAAGTTTTAAATTTAAAGTGTAGTTTCACTCAATCTGCGTAGTTAAAAGTTTAATCTTTAATTTGCATTAGAGCATTTTAAGTAAAAAGCAAAATAACTTATTTACAGATCCTAAATATATTGCTCTTACAAGGAAGGCTATAATGCCTAAAACGCCGATATCAGGAAACTTTGTTTTGGTGATACTAGGCGGAAAATATTAGTTTCAGAACTTGCATATCGTGGAGGACAAAAAAATCATAAACCTTGCTCCGAAAACCCCTTTTAGCGCGGTTCCTCCCTCCCCCATAGGGAGGAACCCCGCTTACAAGGTTGATACAATGAAACAATCCGGAAGTGCCGACTAGAAAATTTCGCGTTTCAGAACCCTTAGAGACCGAAAATAACGGTGGTTAAAATATATTATATATGTATATGTATATATATATATATATATATATATATGTATATATATTATTTTATTGCTAGTTCCTAGAAATAATTTTTCGTCAATTATCAAACCTCTAACTGTACTCGTTTTGAGGGAATAAGGGTTGAAACCCCTAAATTCAAAGTCGTTTTTCTATGAAACTATACAAGATATTTAAATGAAACCAACATGAATTGAAGCTAATAATTAGGTGTACCTTGCGTATTTTTTTCATAATTTTTGGACCACTCATAAGACAAGAAAAAAAAATGAGAAGATTTGAAGGGCGGTTTTCCCTAACTACCCCTCAAAGCACACCTACCAAAAAAATCACGTAAAATCAGTAATTTCTCAACTATTATCCGTAAAAGTTTCATAGATGTGTGAAAGGTTAAATTACAAAAATCATATATCGATATCTAAGCACTAAAAACCAGATGAATCGCAAATATCTCAAGTTACTCTTAGGACGTTTTTGTTATTCAAATATGAACCCTCAGATTGCTCAGTGCGTAATCTGTATTATACAGATAGAAAAACTATTGTCATATTGCAAGCCACTAAAAAAATAAATACTAAAAATCATCATTTTCTACAAAAGATAATTAATCTTATTCACTATTTTCCTCAATAGTTTTGGTATCACTTACAACTTCGAATAAATGTGTTAATATTTCCGAGGGTTTAATTTTTTTTTATTAGTCACGACCAAGAGATAAGAATTAAATTATCGAGGCTACCTGTGAACAGCAACCTATGGTCCTATTTCCATTAGCGTAATTACACATGTATCTTTTTATGCCCTTGTAATTGTATTAAAAAAAACAAAAACATCCCATGTCTCGATTATATTTAAACAAGTACAATAAAAACCGTAAAGAACGAAAAATAAGTAATGAACGAATATGTAACATTATGTAACTCGATTTATAACCAGAGTTGGGCATCAATCAATTAATTTTTCAATCGTCCAAGCGAACAACTAACTTTTTAATCGCGATTGATTCAATCGCGATTAAATTAGTTGCGATTTATTTTCAATCGAAGTGTACAATTAATTTAATCGCGATTAATTCAATTGCAATTAACCATTTAATTTTTAATCGCAATTAAATTAATTATTAATTGTTTCTTTATACAATTAACAATTGATTCTAAAGGCAACCGCTTCCACCATGAGGGTGGTATAAGGAAGGATATAGAGGGTGGTATTAGGAAGGATATAGAGGGTGGTATTAGGAAGGATATAGAGGGTGGTATTAGGAAGGGTATAGAGGGTGGTTTTAGGAAGGATATAGGAGGTGGTATTAGGAAGGATATAGAGGGTGGTATAAGGAAGGGTATAGAGGGTGGTATTAGGAAGGATATAGAGGGTGGTTTAAGGAAGGATATAGAGGGTGGTATTAGGAAGGATATAGAGGGTGGTATTAGGAAGGATATAGGAGGTGGTATTAGGAAGGATATAGGAGGTGGTATTAGGAAGGATATAGAGGGTGGTATTAGGAAGGATATAGAGGGTGGTATTAGGAAGGATATAGAGGGTGGTATTAGGAAGGATATAGTAGGTGGTATTAGGAAGGATATAGAGGGTGGTATTAGGAAGAATATAGGAGGTGGTATTAGGAAGGATATAGAGGGTGGTATAAGGAAGGATGTAGAGGGTGGTATAAGGAAGGATATAGAGGGTGGTATTAGGAAGGATATAGGAGGTGGTGTTAGGAAGGATATAGAGGGTGGTATAAGGAAGGATATAGAGGGTGGTATTAGGAAGGATATAGAGGGTGGTATTAGGAAGGATATAGAGGGTGGTATTAGGAAGGATATAGTAGGTGGTATTAGGAAGGATATAGAGGGTGGTATTAGGAAGAATATAGGAGGTGGTATTAGGAAGGATATAGAGGGTGGTATTAGGAAGGGTATAGAGGGTGGTATTAGGAAGGATATAGAGGGTGGTTTTAGGAAGGATATAGAGGGTGGTATTAGAAAGAATATAGAGGGTGGTATTAGGAAGGATATAGAGGGTGGTATAAGGAAGGATATAGAGGGTGGTATAAGGAAGGATATAGGAGGTGGTATGGAAGGTGGAATCAGGAGGAAGATAGGAGGCGATATAAGGATATTGGAAGCTTTCTTTTTTTTTCTTTTAAGTATTTTTTAGGTAAGTTTTAAAGTACGTATATTATTGGCGTTAAATTAAAACAGTTAGTATTTGCTTTTTCTGTCAGTAAGTCCCTCTTACTATAATAATGGAACTATTCCTTCTATATATATATATATCTATATATATATATATATATATATATATGTGTGTGTGTGCATGCAGTCATATATATTTAGATGTGTTTGTATAGATATATGTATTTATATATATATATATATATATATATATATATATATATATATATATATATATATATATATAGTTTGATGAGACGTTTTTAAGAATTGTACGAAGAATACTGTGTAGCTGTTAAATTTCTAGTGTTGTATTCTTACTAATTAGGTTTTAGTATGTCTAGCAGGAAGTCTGAGGTAATCTAATTATCTCGCCGTCTAGGACCTAGGTCTCTATTCCACGCATCTCTTGCCAGTTTGTGCTTGTCTGCCTTGCAATTCGGTTGTTTCCGCTCTAGCATTGTTTGCCTGATAGGATTAACTTCTTCTTTTGTGTACTATAGTGACAGAAGTGGTTTTTTTTTTCGTATTTAAAGGTTATTCTTTTAGTTAACAACATTAGTGATGGATGAAGATTCACACAGCGTTTTATCTGGAACCGATTTGGAAACCACCGATTCGATAGATAATAATCTGCTAATTTCTGGCCCAAGTACGTCGACGTCTTCACTGCCACGAATTACTTTACTGGACGGTACGTTTTTCAAATATCTTCCAGATGAGTCTACAGCACACAATGTCATGGCATTGTGTACTAAATGTTTGCCTATGGTTACTAAAGTCAGAGGGTTTGATAATTGTACATCTAACTTTTTAAGCCATCTTAAAAGAAAACATGGTCAAGACTCCGTTAATGATTATAAAGCATATATAAAAGCGAAGAATGAAAGTAAAAAATATAAACCTCTAACTACAAAAAATATCGACTCCTTGAAAACAGAGAAAATGTTGAAGACATGTTCTTAAGAAAAGTTAGATAAAAATATCATTGAATTTTTTATTGACTCCATGATACCATTAAGGTGTGTAGAAAATTTATATTTGAAAAATATATTTAAGGACCTACAGATTAGCAAATACGGCTTAAATATTATAAGTCGACGAAGTTTGGGGCGTCGAATAGACATTTATTATGAAAAACAATTGTCTGCAATAAAATCTCAATTACTAAATGTTGACTATGTATGCAGCGCTATTGACATTTGGTCGGGAAGAAAGAGAAGCTTCCTAGGCATGACGGTCCATTGGATTTCCAAAGACTTGAAACGTATTTCAAGAGCACTGGCTTGTCAGCGATTCAGGGGAACCCACAGTTCTGACCATATTAGTGATATGATCAAAACAATTAATGCAGAATTTGGATTAGGCACTAATAAACTAATTGCATCAGTGACTGATAACGCGAGTAATTTTGTAAAAGCATTTAGCTTGTTTGGCGTTCAATCTACGAACGTAAGTGGGGAAGAAAATGAAAATACAGCTGAAGTTAGGTTTGAAGATTGGTCGGATGGTGATGAAGAATCGGATTCAAGCTCGGACGAATGTGAGTCTAATTATTTTTCTTTGTTGCCTCCCCACCTGCGGTGCTTTGCCCATACTCTAAGTTTATGTGCAACAATTGATGCAAATAAAATTTTGAGCAACAAGGGAACTCCATTATCGGAGATTCATGCTTCCACTTTGAAAAAGTGCAACATCCTTTGGAGTGCTAGTGCTAGGCCGAAAACTGCTGAAATAATTGAAGATGTATTACAACATACACTTAGTAGACCAGGAATAACACGCTGGAACAGCCTTTATGATGCCCTCCAACAAGTTGTAGGTATTCAAGAAAAAAATTTACAATTACATCGAGCTTTAAACATAAAAACCCCTATTAAAGATATAGAATTCGATTACTTAAAAGAATATTTAACATGTGCGGCGCCAGTAGCGGAAGCATTGGATATTATGCAAAGTGAGAACAACACTTTCTTTGGAATTGTGCTACCATGCCTCGTAGCATTAACCCTTTCCGTGCTATAAACGAATATATTCGTTCTCTAAAAAAATGCTCTGAGTGCGAAGCACGAATATATTCGTGCAGCCGGGACTTTCCTCAGAGTGCGACATACGAATATATTCGTTTTCATATTCGTTGTATAATCTCTGCTTCGAGAAAGCCCAGAGATCTCTTGTATCAGGCTGTACAACTAGTCTAGTTACATAGCTATCCGTTAGATAGCAGAAGAATGTCTTTACGTGTGTTTTTCCCGGTTTTATTGTGAGTGGAAGCTAACTTTATCTCGAGCGGAGTGTCCTAGACCACCTGAAAGGTCCATTATCACCAATTCAGACTGTAGCAAGGCGGCTACCTGCAGGGGTTGCGTTGTTATTTCTATTGTTTGCAGACACTTTACTAAAATTTGCTAAACCTTTTCCCACCTTTAGGCTAAATTAGGTGTGGGGAAATATGACCCTAACAAATATTTCTCAGTACTAGTTTTGGTTTATTATTTATTTTTATATTTATAAGTTTATTATTAATATTTTTGTTATATACCTACTATTTATTTCTAATTCATTACTTTATTATTATATTACTATTTATTAATTAATAGTAATTAATATACTACTTATGTTTTTTATTATTATTTTTTTACGGCGCATCTACATGTAGGTCATTAGCGCCTATACTACTTATTATAAATAAATTTGTTTTTAAAATAAATACAAAACACAAATTTTAAAAAAGTGTTGTTTTTTTTCCAGCAAGTAATTATTGGACGTAACCAGTTTTATGAGTTGCAAATAAAAATAAAATGATTAGTTTTTAGTAAAAAAAGACCCAGTTATTTACTAAATAATTACTTATTGTAGATAACTGTACAGATTGTAAATTGTCAATAAAGATCAATCAATATTTTAAAAAAATTACTAAATAAATTGAAGAATCATAACAATGATATAAATCATAAAATGGGTAAAATGAAGAGAAGAGAAAGTGTTTTCATGAATATTTTGATAAAAGGGTGGATTCATACTAACAGGGCTAATAGTGCTAAATTGAAAACTAAAATATTTCGGAAACAATTGAAATATTATTTTAGAAACTGTTTATTTATTAATTTTAATAAGAAACTTGTTATAATAATTGAAAAGGTAACACTAAAGTACACACAATTAATGAAATTAGCATCTTAAATTACAACAAAACAAGCAATTTTGCATGTCCCCTGTTATGTATCTACGTAAAAAGAGCGACCCAAGGCGGGAGCTCTGACTGAGTATAGTCTTGTTCCAAACCAAAGTCGCACGCGGAGGGTGGAAAATAGGCTAGCACTGGGGGTAGCATCAGCTCTCAAAGCTCGTAGCACCCGGCGGTCGGTCCCTCTCAGATCCGCTAGCATTCTAAGGGTTAAAAAAGAAATTGCAAAAAATTAAGCAAAAAACAACTTTAATTTATTGTCAACCATTGATCGAAAACTATATTCTTAGTATCGAAACAAGATTTAAAAACTACTTTGACTTCAATACTTCCCAAGCGGAATGTGCATCAATTGCTGCTCTCTCCTATCCACGATTTAAGAATAAGTGGCTATGTATGCTAGAAAAAAATGATCAGAATAAAATTTTGCAAAATTTTAAACAAATAATTTCGAAGGAAATAATTGAAGAACCGCAAAAAACATCAACAAAACAATCGAGCAAAGATAAAAGCTTTTTTGACTTTAGTTCTGAATCCGACTCAGAGCAAAACAATATTTTCGCGCCTTCAGTATCTAGCAACACGAGGGTTCCCCTGACAAAAGCTGAATTATTAATGTTACACTTCTTTGCGGAAGAAATCGAAGAGCTGCACATCCTACATAAATATCCCGAGATAAAAAAAGTCTTCATTAAGTACAATACACCACTACCAGCGTCTGCAGCCGTCGAGAGGCTTTTCTCATTCGCGACCATGACAAATTTACGGAAGGCGAATAAAATAAGTGACAAAATGTTCGAAAAAAGAGTGATTTTAAAGTGCAATATGAACTATTTAAAAAAATGATTCAACATTACTTACTTTGTACATTTGTATGAATAAAACTAGTTATTATTGTATGTTTTTTTTTTAAATATTAAAATCTTTATGTCTTAATACAAGCTTTTTTTTCCTGAATGACAATATCCTTCCTTATACCACTCTCTATATCCTTCCTTATACCACCCTCTAAATCCTTCCTTATACCACCCTCTATATCCTTCCTAATACCACCCTCTATATCCTTCCTAATACCACCCTCTGTATCCTTCCTAATACCACCCTCTATATCCTTCCTTATACCTCCCTCTATATCCTTCCTAATACCACCTCCTGTATCCTTCCTAATATCACCCTCTATATTCTTCCTTATACCACCCTCTATATCCTTCCTAATACCACCCTATATATCCTTCCTAATACCACCCTCTATATCCTTCCTAATACCACCTCCTATATTCTTCCTAATACCACCCTCTATATCCTTCCTAATACCACCTACTATATCCTTCCTAATACCACCCTCTATATCCTTCCTTAAACCACCCTCTATATCCTTCCTAAAACCACCCTCTATATCCTTCCTTATACCACCCTCTACATCCTTCCTTATACCACCCTCTACATCCTTCCTTATACCACCCTCTATATCCTTCCTAATACCACCTCCTATATACTTCCTAATACCACCCTCTATATCCTTCCTTATACCACCCTCTATATCGTTCCTAATACCACCCTCTATATCCTTCCTTAAACCACCCTCTATATCCTTCCTAAAACCACCCTCTATACCCTGCCTTATACCACCCTCTATATCCTTCCTTATACCGCCCTCTGTATCCTTCCGTATACCACCCTCTATATCCTTCCTAATACCACCTCCTATATCCTTCCTAATACCACCCTCTATATCCTTCCTAAAACCACCCTCTATATCCTTCCTAATACCACCTCCTATATCCTTCCTAATACCACCCTCTATATCCTTCCTTATACCGCCCTCTATATCCTTCCTAATACCACCCTCTATATCCTTCCTAATACCACCCTCTATATCCTTCCTAATACCACCCTCTATATCCTTCCTAAAACCACCCTCTATATCCTTCCTAATACCACCTCCTATATCCTTCCTAATACCACCCTCTATACCCTTCCTTATACCACCCTCTACATCCTTCCTTATACCACCCTCTATATCCTTCCTAATACCACCTCCTATATTCTTCCTAATACCACCCTCTATATCCTTCCTAATACCACCTACTATATCCTTCCTAATACCACCCTCTATATCCTTCCTTAAACCACCCTCTATATCCTTCCTAAAACAACCCTCTATATCCTTCCTAATACCACCTCCTATATCCTTCCTAATACCACCCTCTATATCCTTCCTTATACCACCCTCTACATCCTTCCTAATACCACCCTCTGTATCCTTCCTAATACCACATCCTATATCCTTCCTAATACCACCCTCTATATCCTTCCTTATACCACCCTCTACATCCTTCCTTATACCACCCTCTATATCCTTCCTAATACCACCTCCTATATTCTTCCTAATACCACCCTCTATATCCTTCCTAATACCACCTACTATATCCTGCCTAATACCACCCTCTAAATCCTTCCTTAAACCACCCTCTATATCCTTCCTAAAACCACCCTCTATATCCTTCCTAATACCACCTCCTATATCCTTCCTAATACCACCCTCTATATCCTTCCTTATACCACCCTCTACATCCTTCCTTATACCACCCTCTATATCCTTCCTAATACCACCTCCTATATCCTTCCTAATACCACCCTCTATATCCTTCCTTATACCACCCTCTATATCGTTCCTAATACCACCCTCTATATCCTTCCTAATACTACCCTCTATATTCTTTCTAATACCACTCTCTATATCCTTCCTAAAACCACCCTCTATATCCTTCCTTATACCACCCTCTATATCCTTCCTAATACCACCCTCTATATCCTTCCTAATACCACCCTCTATATCCTTCCTAATACCACCCTCTATATCCTTCCTAATACCACCCTCTATATCCTTTCTAATACCTCCCTGTATATCCTTCCTAATACCACCCTCTATATCCTTCCTAATACCACCCTCTATATCCTTCCTTATACCTCTCTATATATCCTTCCTAATACCACCCTCTATACCCTTCCTTATACCACCCTCTATACCCTGCCTTATACCACCCTCTATATCCTTCCTTATACCGTCCTCTGTATCCTTCCTTATACCACCCTCTATATCCTTGCTAATACCACCTCCTATATCCTTCCTAATACCACCCTCTATATCCTTCCTAATACCACCTCCTATATCCTTCCTAATACCACCCTCTATATCCTTCCTAATACCACCCTCTATATCCTTCCTTATACCACCCTCTATATCCTTCCTAATACCACCTCCTATATCCTTCCTTATACCACCCTCTATATCCTTCCTTATACCACCCTCTATATCCTTCCTTATTCTACCCTCTATATCCTTCCTTATACTACCCTGGTCGTTTCCTGAATTATCGGAATAAATCGTAGTGATAAATTTGGAGAATCAATTAAAACCAGCAACTACGATTAAATAATTGTTAATCGTGAAATCAGCAATTACGATTAATTAATTGTTAATCGCGAGAGTTCGCAACTACGATTAATCAATTGTTAATCGCCGGATTTCACTACAATTAAATTTTTAATCGTAATTGCGAGTTGATGCGATTGAATTTTTAATTGTCAATCGTCAATCGCCTCTGCGATTAACCTTTGCCCAACTCTGTTTATAACTAATTGATCAATCAGATGTATTAGAATAATACCATATGTTTATAGATGTATATATGTAAAAATGTAACTGATGTATATAAGCAATTACTGTTTAGAGCGAAACGCCTTAGATGCGCACGGATGCTCATAAATAAATATATAAAAAAAAATTGAATTCAATGAAACATTCGATATTTCTTGCTATAGAAGTGCCGATAACGATCTTTAATCTTTAATATGTTGCCATTCTCTTATAAGTACTCAACATGAATATCGTTTTTATAGCGGTCTAATAGAACAGCCATGTAACATTTGTTCCAGTTTCATCTCATGTTACAAATGTTACCAAAACTATTGAGGAAAATAGTGATTAATATTAATTATCTTTTGTAGAAAATGAAGATTTTTAGTATTTAATATATTAGTGGCTTGCAATATGACAATAGTTTTTTGATCTGTATAATACAGATTACGCACTGAGCAATCTGAGGGTTCATATTTGAATAACAAAAACGTCCTAAGAGTAACTTGAGATATTTGCGATACATCTGATTTTTAGTGTTTAGCTATCGATATAGGATTTTTGTACTTTCATGTAACCTTTCACACATCTATGAAACTTTTACGGATAATAGTTGGCACCCTGGTGTGCTTCGAGGGGTGGTTGGGGAAAACCGCCCTTCAAATCTTCACAATTTTTTTCTTATCTCGCAAGGTACACCTAATTAATAGCTTCAATTCATGTTGGTTTCATTTAAATTTCTTGTATAGTTTCAAAGAAAAACGACTTTGAAGTTAGGGGTTTCAACCCTTATTCCCTCAAAACGAGTAGAGTTGGAGGTTTGATAATTGACGAAAAATCATTTCTAGGAACTAGAAATAAAATAAATACATCAAAGTCAAGAAAAACGCCAGTGCAGAGACCCTTTTCCTGCCGGTTAATAATATTAAAAGTCTGTCACCCAGGAGCTGCATAACTAAGCACTTTCCTCAGAATTGGGTAGGGTCGAGTGCATTCCTGAATAATTTGCTTAAAATAGCCTATGTAGATAAATAAAATAAAAACATAATTTTTACCGATCTTTTGCATTTGTAATGAGCAGCTGTTTCAATTATTAATTTCCTTCCAGAGTTTTGTGTATGCGGGGTACTACACCATATAATAAATACACAAAGCTTAAAATTTTGATCTATTGAACTTGATGAGTTTCGCGAACCTACGTTTGGCAGAATCATTCAATTCAAACATAGCACAAAGTAACACCTCCCCCCTTCCAATAGACCGATTTAGTTCATTTTAAAAACACTTCTTTCTTATTAGATAGCCAGGGCATATAAAGAGTTTTGTTTCAATAAAATAGAAATAACGACCGATACAAGGAAATTAGTAATTTCTGTCCGGAGTAAACCCCCCCTTCTAGTCAACCGCTTTAGTTTATTTTTACAACAATTTTTTCTCTTTAGTTTAGTTTAGAATACCGAGTTTCGTTGAAATATAACAAAAATTACGGCTGGTATTGACAAATAACTACTTTGGCTCCGGAGTAACCGCCCCCCTTCCCCCCTCGGATGGACCAATTTTGTTAGTTAACGAACTCGTTCAATCGTTTGATGGGGAAATACTAAATACTATAAGTTTCGTGGCGAAAAAACAAAAACTCTGGCCTGTATCGTGTTAACGGACACATATATAACTATATATGCATATATATTTTAACTTGGGTAATTTTCGGTGTCTACTAGGTAGGATCGATATAGATTCAAGGAAATTTTTCAAAAATTCCATCATGAGCGCATCCTCAATAGCTACTTTCCATCGGAGGAAAGTGCTAAAATGTATGAATTTCAATAATAATAATTACACAGCCACGCACAAAAGACAAAAAAAGTTCAGTCCCAGAGAGCAGACCATGTTTACTGTGAATTTTTGGGGTCTCTGGATCCGAACCCGGGGCCAGAAAACCCCCTGCACTTTTTGTTAAGCCCCACCCCCCAAAACAAGTATTTTAGGATATTATACACTATAATATTTTCATTGAAGCTGATAATAAAAATAGACTATTTCCTGTCTACTTAAAAATAATAATTTTTTGAGACCTCAACCAAATTGATTCTTTATTCGAAGGAATAATGTTATGGAACTATGGTTCTTGGTCTTGCTATAATTATAATATTATTTAGAATATTCCGTAAGAGTTATATTAAAATGACTAGATTTCTAAATTTGTTCGTCCATTTCTCAATAACGTTTACTGTGTGAACTACCATACAGTCCGGTAAATTTAAATTGTCCAGTGAGCTCTGTAAACAACTTTGTACTCTGTTATTGATTTTTTTTACGAGAGGAACCCTTAGCAATCTAAAATTGCTATTAGCGATACTAGCTATCAATTTAATCGTTTATTTCAGAAACCCGTCAAGTGCACTTTTTTAAATTTTCGGAAAACTAAAAAAACTTCCTAATTTTAAAATTAGTTTTTGGCTTGGGAAAAAATTCAAGTGTTTATTATTGTATTGCAAACACAAATAACGCTTGGGGTTAATTTTAAAACCTTTATTTTTTGTCCAAAAAAATAATTTTTAAGTTTTTGTACTTGACGGGTTTCTGCAATAAAATGAATGTATTTACCTAAAAAAATTATGTTTTATTATAATACTGTTTTTTAAAAGCAGTTAAAGGTTTTAAATAACAAAAAGGATATTACTTTTATGTTTAAATTGATTCAACGTCAAAGAAAATAATTGGAATATCAGTTAAATATGGAACACAAAATAAACAAATAATGGAACTTGATCAAATAAAACATATTTTCTATGGATACGGGCAAAGCCTGTGGATTGAGGTTTTATTCTACTCATCGTCATACTCTAGGTGGATGTTGGAGGCGGCTGGGGTCGTAGGCCACTGGGGGATTTTATGAAAACAATATTTATAGCCTGTAGTATACTTGGCCAACTTCTTCAGGTCATTGGTTTTCTTTGCGTTGATCTCTATCTTTCCAGATTTTCTTGCGATCATTATTGGCAGCTCCTCAACTTCAGAAGATTTTTTGAATGTAAATGTTGATAAAGTGCTTAGTAACCACTTTGATTCAGTCAATTTTGTTCTAATGTAAGTGAATAGGTACTTTAAAAGGAATGCTGCCTTTCTTTCGAATTGTCTTCCCATAGGTTTCATCTGAGTTGACAGTCAGTAAAAGCATAGAGCTTTTGTCGTTTGCACTTGGTGAACAGCAAAGCGCATAGATTTAAGAATCATCTCAGCATACTGATTTGGTGAGTAAACTCTGTCAACTCTTCGAACAACACATTTGATGCAGGTTAAGAATGAGTGACCCCTGACTGGGAAGTAGTGACGAACAGTTTCGAATATTCCTCTCTCACAAAGATTCATCGAGAATCTAACCATACAATGATTTTGTTCTCCCCGAAGGACCATAACTGAAAAGGATTAGATGTTAGTTCTACTTAGAACTTAAGTTTCCAAATGATGTAGTATCATGGAGCAAGCCTCCTCTGGGGCTTTATTGGCCTCACCTTACACAAAAGGTGGTTACATCTATGGTCAAATAAGAGCACGAAATAAGACTAACACAACATTTACTGCAGAAACCCGTCATGTGATTCCACTTGACGGGTTTCTGCAATAAACGGAAATTTCAAGACAAAATACAACCTGTTTAGAGGATTGATATTACACAAGTTTCTGCATAAGACGGTGTGTCTAAAGTTGGTCATACATAATTTATAATAATATCATTTTTGAAAAAAATGTCAGTTGACGGGTTTCTGAAATAAACGATTCAATTAATCTTTACTAGAGTGCGGGCAAAGACGTTCTTAGAGAACCCGCCTTGGATAATGGAGTTGATGAATTCGAATCCAGGGCACGCACTCAAGATTTAATCCTATAGTATCGCCATCCGGCCGTCTAGATCGGAATTTCATACTAGCCCTGGCTATAACGGGGATTTAATTGGAACCACTAAGCTGGAAAATCAGGCGGCCGGCCACTTGTATTACCACTTCCGGGGAACTGACCACAATATCCCCTTTGCCTACTGTACAGTCGAGATTCTCATACCTGTTAGCGCAGTTCCTCCTCGCCCCTAGGGAGGAAACCCGCTTATGTGTTTGACCTCGACGAAAATTTCACGTTTCAGTTCCCATGGATCACGAATATAACAGTGGTTCAATTTTTCTGTATATATATATATATATATATATATATATATATATATATATATATATATATATGTATATATATTTGTCTGTGCTCTCCCGCCGTCTCAAAAATGGTCCAATTTTGATAAACTTTTGTACTGAAATATTTCGTCCAATTAAAATGATCCTCAAATGTTTCATGTTTATATATCCAAAGTAAGTGTATGATAATGTGCAAATTTTAATTCCAATCAAAATTTTTGATCTTATAATATTAGTCTACCAGTTTATAAATTCATATTATTTTCCTTTCATTTTTATCTACTTATTTTTCTTTTTTTCTCCTACTTTCTACTATTTACTTACTACTACTATCAATTCGTTATTTACCTTTGATATTTTTTATTTCTTTTTTTTTTTTATTATTCCCCGTCAATTGGACATTATATTATTAGGTCAACTATTATTATAATTAAAGCAAGATTTTCTCACTTATTATTTAATACTTATTTCGGTTCCCATTGAATTTTCTAACCACGAAGGATTTATTTATTAACTTAATTTATAAATTTTTCTTATTATCATTAGTTTCTTCTTCTATTTTTTTTTGGGCAGATCACCCAGTCGAAACTTACTTGTGACAATCGATTTTGATGTCATAAGGTGTTGGATTACGTGCATTTCCTTTCTTTTTGCTCTAGACTCGGAAGAGCCGGGTTGAAGCATTCTCGTTTCAGATCGCGCTATAGCTAGCTGAAAAGTGAGGGATGATACAAATGCAAAGTATCAAATGTGAAAGTAACCACTTTCCAGAGTGAAAATGTTTTTTGATTACTTTGCTATTGGACAGTCAAATTGTCGGCAGATTCGAATTTTTGACAGTGGTTACTTTCCCTTTCACTGTGTGAACATAGATTCGAGAGTTTGCAGTACATGATTCCAAGAGCAAACAGTATAGATTGAAAATGAAAAATGCGTTTTTTCACATCTCATACTTCGCATTTGTATCGACGATATGAAAACGTGCTAAGTTCATCGTATTTTCATTAATTACATTATCATTCACATGTATCTAATGTAACTGAAGTCATGAACGTTTAGCAGTTTACAAGGTTTGGGGGGTTTCCAATGTGAAAATCAGATCCATTATATGTTATAGGTATTAACGAAATCTGCAACGATAAATAATCTGGTGATTTTTTTAAAGCGAAAGGCACACTGAATAATGTATCTTCTTGCATGGATTTTCAGACATTACACAACCATTAGATAACCGGAATAATCTTCAAAACAAATAATCCCTTGTTGTTAAAAGATTCTTATTGACATTAATTTCCTAATAATATTTCCCGACTCTCGGGAGGTAAGCAGCAACTTCTAATTCAAACATTTCGGAGCTCTTTTATTTCATTATTTTTTTTTTTATTTACTTAAAAATACTAATAAAAAGTTACATAAGCCATAATAATCTCATGTTTAATTTTTCACTTGAATGATTTCGCTTAGTGATTGTCAATGTAATCCCCATTTTAAAACCAAACCTCTGGATTATTTATTAACTAAAAGGGTATATTTTTTTTTCTTTAATCCTGCTATTTTTAATTATCTGTTCGACCAATCGCTATTCAATCAACTCAGGCCTTTGGCCTGTTTTACCCTGGATTGATTTTTTTCTTTTCTTTATTAATCATTTTTTTATTTATAAAGCTGTTACCCAGTGTGCCATGCTACACCTAATTTCTGTCTATGACTCTCCCCGTATCAAGATCTGATTGAAACCTGGTTGTCTATACCCAGTTACGAAAATCGGTGAAACGTTGTGAATGTGTTTTAGTTCACAGTGATACCCGGCAGAAGCCAGCATAACAGCAAAACAGAGGCCAGTAGTTGTCGATTCAAAATGGCCGTCAGTTATTCGTCAGTTCAGTGTAGCCAATTTTTCTTGAACAAAACTTTTGACCTTTTGAAATTTGACTATTTTGACCTAGCCTAGGAGATTTCTCGTATCAAGACCTACCTGTGTGCCAAGTTTGGTCAATATCGGTCAAACGGTGTAGATTTGTATACGGAAAAAACAAAGAAATAAATTAAAAGAAAGACACCCGGTGTGCAATGCTACACCTACTTTATATTAAATATCTGTAGCCGGGCTTACCATGCTACCCATGCGTCATATTAAATAGTTGTAACCCAGTTCCATGGTACGCCTACTTTATATTATATATTTAAAAAATGAATGATTATATTATATTTGTCCAAATTATGAGAATATAAGATAATAAATTGAGAGCTCGGCTGAAAAAATTATTTTCCATTTTTTTTTTAAAGAAAGTGAAGAAGGGGTGGAAAATAAATGAATCCTTATTTTTTAAAAAGTACCCTTATTTTAAAATGGTATTACAATTAAATGATTCCAAATAATTTAATTGCAATACCATTTTAAAGAAAATCCAAACCAAACTCCCTGTGTTTAATTTTTTTAAAGAAAAAAAATATGTGGTCCATAAATAAATATTCATAAAAAATAGCTATACAAATGAGGCATTTAATTAAGGTTATGATTAGTTATAAGTTGTAATAACCTACAACTGAAACTATATTCTTTATTTTCATTGATTTTTTTTTAAATATAATATTTATTTATTTTAAGGGCTTCGCATCTAAAGCTAAAACCTTAACCTTGCGCAAATATAATATTAATATGTTATATTACCTGTTCATGTAATAATCCGTAACTGAGTTTTTTTTATGAATGAAAAAGTAGGTAAGTGGTGCAGGGTTTATGTTATTTATGCCAAAAGGAAAGTTATAAAAACATAGTTTGTTGTTTCAAATACACTTTCACATATTGTTGTTCACTTTTTTTTTCCTTTCTATTAAAGCTTCTGTTTCAAATTTTATGGTTCATGAGCTCTTCTATAAGGATAGTCCTTCTATCATAAGAAATAGGGGCCTCTAAGAATAAAAACAAATTTAAGATATTTTTCTTGCAGTTATGGTCAACAATGAATTAAAGGTATTTGGGAATTTCAATAACGACATTGACTTGGCGAGCAACAATATTTATACCAGAATCGCAACCGTATTTAAACATTTAGTCCAAGAGCTGGTAACACACTTTTCAAGTGTTTTATGTGCCTTTAAATTGTGCTATAGTGGGTCTCTAGTGAAGATAAAAAGTTAAGTATGTTGTTCCTGGACATACCTTGAAACACCAGGTACTGTGCATGGTAATCAGTAACAAACTATGGGCCAATGATAGTGTTTTATTCAGAAGCTATAAGTCTTTAATGTAAAATTAAGGCAATTCTATAATGAATAATATATAAGGCAGACACTTATAAGTGGGATACATATAAAAAAAACCGAAGTGGGTTTTTTGTAATATTAAATGAAGTCTCTTCTTCATACTACTATTTAAACACCATAATTGAAAATAATTACAAAAGGGCAGACACTTTTTGTGAGGTTTAGTAATCAGCATTCATGAAAATAAATTCAGCCGATGATAGACTGCAACACACTGCGTGTAACCGTAAGAGTGAGTGAGAGCACCAATCATCTGGACAGGACAGTTGTGGCTGTTCTAGAAATAAAGCAACATGCCTTAATTATACATTAAAGATTGTTGGCTTCTGAATAAAATACCATTTTAGTGACATATTTTTTTAACACCTTTCCCCTATGTGCATTACCTGGTGTTCCAAGGTATGTCCAGGATACACATATATGCCTTACCTATCCACGAGATGCAATACACCAAAATTCCAAGGTGCATAAAACACTTCATGAAATGTGCGTTACCAGCTCTCCGACTAAATCGTGACAGTCAGAGGATATAACTATCTCAGACAAAAGAAAGCATATGTCAGAATATATGATTAAATTATGATGGATATTAAATTATTAAAAAATTGCATGGAAAATTTAATTACTTATTCATTTATTAGAACACCACAATTCACGTGACTTCCTCTACTTATAAAAATAATATTTTAATACATTCATTTATCTGCAAAAAAAAAATAGCATGCAAAAGAAATATTATAAGAAGAATAACTTTATTAAAAAAAATTAAAGTGAGGCTGCCCAAATTAATAGGGTTGCAAAACCATACAGCTCTTATAATAATAAAATAATGTTTCAAATGTGGTGAAAATTAATTCATTTATATACATTCATTTTTATGATTATAAACATTTATGTAATTTATTATGTACATCTATCTATATGCGAATAAAAAAATAAGTTAAACATAACACCATTTAATATAATATTTTAATAATATTTGCATATCTATGTGAGAGAATTAATTTCAAGTTCATAAATTTAAGTCCTTTACAAAATTACATTGTTCACAAAGTAGTTTTTAATGTTTAACAAAATCTTTATGTTTAAAACAAAAAGTTCTATCTTTTTGGAAAGTCTTGGAACTTTAAACTTCACTTAAAGCTACATATTCTGCATATGTAGACTCTTCTGTAACATCTTTTTTCTTTCTCGATTTCCAGTATAATACATTACCAAATAACCTAATAAGAAAACCAGTGGTGGATTTTCCTTCGAAGGCCCAGCGCACACGGTGAGACTGTTTTGCAACTCCAGTTGCAAACTAGTTGCACGCGCAACTGTTTTGCGACCTCGGCAATGTATTTCAATGGGCAGGCGCACACGACGCAACTGGTTTTTGACGATTTCAAACTAACCTGAAACCAAAAATATGTTAAGGCCCATCGCACACGATGCAACTCGTTTGCAACTACAGTTGCACGCGCAACTGTTTTGCGACCTCGGCAATGTATTTCAATGGACAGGCGCACACGACGAACTTGTTTTTGACGATTTCAAACCAGTCACATGCAACGCAACTGCAACCGCGGGCCCACGGTTGCAGTTGCGTTGCATTTGAGTTGTACGAGACTTTCGTCGGACAGCCATGCATTCTATCGATATTTGTGGTTGCTTAGTTACATGAAGGTTCATTTATTACATATGTTATTCAGCTATGTTATCTTGGGTTATCAGTCCAGGCAACGAATGCTTGAAAACAGCTATAGGTGGAAATTTTTGGAACACAATTTTTGACGTCGTAACTTTTTTGGGCTGGACAGGAGGTGAACATATCAAAATTCCTCGCCCCTAGCCATTAAGCAGGGGGGAGGGGGGTTTAGAAGGTCCCATTTTTCGGGTTTTCACTTATATCTCGGAAACCCCGCGTCCTAGCGACATGACTATTCTATAACAAATAAAAGCTGATTAAATTTCCTACAAGTTCTATTCTATAAAGTTTTTCGAGATATCTTTAGTTTTCGAAATATCCGCTCATGAAAGTCTGTAATTTTGGGAAAAAACACATTTTTTTCTATTTTCGACCGGATATCTCTTCAACGATGAACCCAAAAAATAAATTGTGGCTACAGGGTTGTAGATTCCATTCGCTTCAATAATATATATTACTTTACTATTTTATGTATTTTCATTCAACTGTGAAAACAGTTTTAGTGTTCATCGTGATATCCTGCAACAACTGTCGACCAATGAACCGTTCAATTTCTCACCATTTCCAGTCATTGTATTGTCCAAAATATACTCCATTATGTAAGTACTGGACGTATAAATAGTACGAAATACATAATTTTGGGCCTCTGGCCAATTATTCACACTCATTTATATAACATCTTGACCATTATATTGGCAATGGTTTTGTTAAGACCAAGTGAGTGCGTATATAACGTGTGAAATAAAATACGTAAAATAGTATTGTAATACATATTATTGAAGCTAATGGAATGCTCTACAACTCAATAGCCGATATTTATTTTTTGGGTACATTGGTGAAGAGATATCCGGTCGAGAATAGAAAAAAGTGTGTTTTTTCCCAAAATGACTGACTTTCAAGAGCGGATATTTCGAGAACTAAAGATACGTCGAAAAACTTTATGAAATAGAACTTGTAGGAAATTTAATTAGATTTCATTTGTTATAGAGTAGTCATGTCGCTAGGACGCAGGATTTTCGAGATATAAGTCAAAAGTCGAAAAATGGGAACTTCTAAACCCCCCGGCTTAAAGGCTAGGGGCGAGGACATTTGATATGTTCACCTCCTATCTAGGCCAAACAAAGTTACGAAGTCAAAAATTGTGTTCCAAAAATTTCCATCTATAACTGTTCGTTGCCTGGACTGTATGTAAAGGCAGTTTTAAGTAAAGTGTTTTGAGCCATGTAGCCAATAACAATATGTGCCATCAAGAACTTAACGTGAAGCAATTTTTGATTTCAAAACGGATGTCAGATTCGTTTTTAGCACATAAAAAAACCCTAAATTCAAATTTTGTGAATATTAGAAAAATAAAAAAAAAAAAGGTATTTTAAATTTCACTAAGGGGGAGGGCCCTTATAAGTTTGTTAAAGATTCAAGAATCCGGCCAATATATTTCAAAGAACATTTACCTGATTCAAACCAAACTTGGAGGGTCGATAATCTGACACATTTCCTTCCAATGAGGGTGTTTCTACGTGTTCTGAGATTGACGTTATATGCAAAAAAATTAACATTTTATTTTTATTTTGAGAACCATTTTTTGCAAGTACATTTTGATATAATACAATACTCATTTATATGATGATGGTCATTTATTGGTTAGAAGAAGGAGTCTTTATTCTTTTTAAGGATTTCAATGAATTAAAATGGGATTATCTCAAGAGGAGATATTGAATTTCAAAACGTCACGTTACTTTTTCGCTTACAAATTTGTAGTCTCCTTCAGACTGGGAAAAATCATTAGTTTTTGTTTTCAAAGATATTCACCACATTAAAGTTTTTTGGGGTGCTTATTTCTGCTATTATTTTTGGTCTAAAATAATGTATAATGCTAGTTTACTTGAAAACATAAACATATTTTTGAATTTATTTGACGTAATATAAATTATTGTTTAACGATTATATTTTTCTTTTAATCTAGGAACTCTATAAAACAAATGAATTGGTGAAAGAATCATGTCGATATAATTTTTTAAACTCGATGAAAAAAGCACTTTCAACTTATTTTATTTTATTTCTCAGCTCCAAGGCGTATTGGACGGAACGCTCGGACACGTCGACTATTTTTCTGTGTAGAATCACCAGAATAAAAATAGTTCATATTGGTGACCCCATCGCTGTATACTCCCCTTGTGAGTCTGACATCGCAAGTTCTTACAAAGAAACACGTAACTCACTAAATAAACAAACCACTTGCGAAACTGTTGAGCAATTCATTTACAACAAGCCAATATACTCGCGTGTTTTGTTTTAGTTAATAAATAATTTTATACGCAACTGGTTTGCAACTCGAGTTGCAGAACAGTCACGCCTTTTGCTGAAAATAGTTGCAAACTGGTTTCAGACACAACTAGTTTGCAACTCGAGTTGCAGAATAGTCTCACCGTGTGCGCTGGGCCTAAATGATCATTTAAGAATATAGTCTCTACATCCATCTGTTCAACATTTAGACCCATTTGATACCTTCAACTTTCTTATTTCAACAAAATCTCAAGCATTATTTTGTTTCAAACTATCTATTTCTCTATCCCAAAAATCACAATCGCTTGAACTTTATCAGATTCACCCTCAGCCAATCCAATACTGCTTGTGTTTTCTTGGATAACATCAACATGCCTAGCGACAATGATTTTATTATTCAAAAGTACTTTATATCCCACTTCACTATAGCCGATTAAAATGCACATATTCACCTTTTTATCCCGTTTAGAAGTTATTATTTGTTCTGGTTTCCTAACAAAATCTTTACTACCATATAAATTAAAGTTAGAAACATCTGGTTTCTTTCCAAAAAATATTTCATAGGGTATTTCATTCTCAATGGTGTAAGCTAAAGAGAGATTTTTCAAATAAGTTGCTGCACAGACCATTTCTGGCCAACATTTTTTTCTACAATAGCTTCTGCCAGTCAGCAATGAGATATATTCATAAAAGTTCTAGTAAATCAAACCGTTTAATTCATGAACATATGTGGGGCAGGGATTAATTTTGATACCCTTTTTTTTGGTAGTCATAATTCTTACTATTTAAATATTCCTTACCAATGTCACATCTCATAATACCAATTCTCTTATTTCCTAAGTTTTCAACCTCATTTACTTATTGAACAAAGGAATGAAAAACTTCTGTTTTAAGTTTAATAGTTTAAATCCTAGCAATCTTACTATTTATTTATTTCTACATCAGTGAGACCGCGACAAAGGGAATTCATCACTAAACACTTAAATAACAATAAACAATACTGAACAATTGTGAAGAAATTAACATGAGGGCAATCTTACTATAATCATCTATAAATGAAACAAAATATTTTTCACCTTTGAGACTCATAGTTAAAAAAGGTCCACATCAGTGAAAACAATTCCAAAATACTTTTAGCCTTGTTCCTATTGTTTTCCAAAGGGACACGGTCCATTTTACAATACAAGTTTTATAAATTTATAACATGTCCAGATAAAGTGATTCTTTACTGCCTTAAATGCATTCATTTAACAGAAAAGCGAGTGAGAGATTACTTCAAGCGAATACTATAACCGACATTGCAACCTTCCCCCCAAACCCTCAACAAAGGTATTGAAATTATTAAAGTTCTGAATAGAAACATGAATACTTACTTATATGATATTAGTCCAAATTATGATTAGATAAACACAGAACATTTTTAACTTATACGATATTAGGCTATATTCTGGTTAGAGCAGCGTTGCCCTAGGCAATCAAATCAAAATTGATTTGATATGAAGAAAACTGATCTGATATTAAGAAAATTAATTTTAAAAAATATGATATTTTATTATATGATATTTGTCCAAACTCTGAGAATATAAACCTACTATTTAGATAAACAAACGAAGGTTTTGTATTGCACTTCTTCTTAGAAGGAGGGGCAACACTGGAAAGAAAATGCCGATTTCTGACTATAAACTCTTCTGTATATGACAGTTTCGAACTCGTTGCTTCCAAACTATGAATCCTAGAAGTTTTTTGAGCTAGCCTACGAGATTTCCCATATCAAGACGTACATATGTGCGAAGTTTGGTCCAAATCGGTCAAACGGTGTGGATTTGTATAAAGAACAAACAGACATACAGACAAACAGACAGAAACGAGATTTTTATGTATATAGATTGTCTTTTCTTTTATAAAAACCTTTTTTTCTGGTAGCAATCAAGCTACTGTATTTGATTCATATGCTTTTTCCATGGAAACTAAAACCCAACCAATAACAGTGTCTATTCATTTACTAATGTCACTAAGGATAGTAACGTAAACTCCCTAATATGACACAGTTCTTAGGAGTCGGATTTTTTTTTATGTGGACCGTTCTTTGTCAGCAGTTCTTGGATAAGGTAGAATAGCTGTAAATCATAATAAGAATTTATTTGCCCTTTTTAAAGAAAACTAATACAAAAACATTCCAGGTCAACTTTGATAATCTGTTTTGCTAAAATGTTTCACAGCTAATTGAAGAGAATATAAACTCAATTTAAGTAATTTGAGGATTTAATGCACATTTAACATACCTCCGCAATATTTGGCATTCACGCCATTTATTCAATTTAAATTAGTCGAAAAGCTGGGCAGTTCCACACAATTTACAAGCCTAATCAATTAGAGAAATATTCCAAAACAAACATTTTCGGAATATCAGCAGTGGGAGTTAACCCGAATTCTTAATCAAGACCAGAACTTCTTTTAAAACAAAACTAATTTTATGTTCGAAATAGACATTTATCTGAAAATTTCATTTTCATTTTGTCATCAGTACAAATATCCAGCTGCCACAATATATGCATATTTAATTTAATGGAATCCCAAGCGAAAAAACATGTTAGAAAATTAAAAATGTCTTTTAAAATGGAGTTGTCACCCTATACTGACATCCTGGGCTGAATCTGTAAATAATCTGGATTATTTTATTATTGAATAGTAATTATAATTGTTTGACTTTTCCAGGTCATTATAATGGCCTTGTGTAAATAATTTATATTTATTCTAGTATGCCGGCTGACATAATATATTTAAAAATGCATTTAAATTTAATTCTAGTCATCACCGAATAGGCGACTCTACCAGAATTGTTAGTTGACACTTTGAAAATGTCATCAGGTTTGCATACATCCGCATTATATGATAGAAGAATCGTCTGGATTCAGAAGAATATGACGCTGTGTCGTCTCTCTGGGGCTCTTGTTCCATTGGATTTTTTTTTTTTTTTTTTTTTTTTTTTTACGGCTCATCGACATCTAGGCCATCAGCACCGACATCCAGGGTGCAGCAAGGAACTTTTCCTACGAACCGTGAGATACGAATCTATGGCATTAGCCACTAGACCACATGAGACCCCTCCATTAGATTAATGAACTTAACTCGTTGCAATGTAAAGTTTGGTAGTGTTATTGACAATGCAGCCAGGCGTAAAACGGGAGGCCTGCAGTGTTAAATTTTCATTAAATAAAATATATTTCAGGCAAATCACTGAGAGTTTATACTATCCTGTCCGTTGTTCATAAAATTGGTTAATAAAAGTATAAAAACTCCTCGCAAAAATGAACACAAGATTGTCAAATTACACATCTTCCGCATACTCATTCAAAACTTACTGAGGTCATGTGCCGTCATATCATAGGGGATGAATTGGATGAAACTGAACAAATAACTCAGAAATTCATAAAAAAAAACATACCTGCCCCATACCTATTATGGAAAGCCTAGAATTAAATTTTAATAATAGATAAAAACAAAAAAAGCAACATAAACTAAAATAAACCAACCAAAACTTTGGTGATTTTTGTTCAGCAGGGCAATTCAAGAGTTGTAAAAAAAGATGGGTTGAAGAAAAACAAAACTTGATATCAAAATCTAACGTTCGAACAATCAGGTAAGGAAAGGAAGAGTGTTTTTAAGATCAAAATCCAGAACTGTGCCATTATTTCTCCTTCAATTTTAACTTCAAACAAAATAAGACCTATTTGAAAAGATAACGGTAAGATAGCTTGGACATATGACAACAAAACAAAAAATAACCTTATAAGATCAAAGATAAATTAAAGTTAAAGGAAATTAAATACAATGTATACAAAATTACCTCCAGTAGCTGCGATAGATCTTACATAGGAGAATCGCAACAGATACTTCGAAAACGACTTAAACAGCATGCGAATTAAATATAAATATAATATTGATTTAGAAAACATTAGCACATTCGTTATGGAAAGAAATAGAATGAAAAGAAAGATTAAGGAAAATTTCACACCATAAAAAATAGAAAGAAAGAGGTAAATAAAAAAACTCATATACAACAATTAAATAATATTTTTATAAACTTATTTGACAAAGAAATGTATTTTAGTAAGGGGAAAAAAAGGGGTGTTTAATTTTTAAGACTATATTTAATGGGTCTCCCGTGGTCTAATGGCTAGCGCCTTGGATTCATAAGCGGGAGATGGTGGGTTCGATTCCCACCTCCGGCAGGAATTTTATCATCCCACGGCTCGCTGGTAAAATTCCTCGCTGCACCCTGGATGTCGGCGCTAATGACCTAGATGTAGATGCGCCATTAAAAAAAAAAAAAAAAAAAAAAAAAAAAAAAAAAAAAAAAAAAAAAAAAAAAAAAAAAACTATATTTATTCTGGAGAACATATGACATCAATTATTAATCAGCTGACTGCCGTTCATATATGAGCTATTTCAGTCCATGACCCATCTGGACGTATTGGAAGACAATCGTCCTCAAGTTAACAAAAAAATAAATCAAAAATAATGTTTGTCAAACTGTTAAGTCAAGTTTTATTATTTTGACTTTCCGCCGAAAATTCTGAGATGTATTTTAAAAATTCCAGTCCATCCCTGCCACCCGCTGCGTTATCAGTAGAGCGATAAGAGCTTAATATCCTTTGAGCTAAATATTTCATGCTTTCTAGCAATACTTTGTCGAATCGAATGGTGCGCCAAAGGCTCGGAAACGGCACCTCTAACGTACTAATTATTTAGAAGGCACTGAGCTAATGAGTCTAACAGTCCGCGCCCCCACTCTCTTCCGAAGTATCCTGCGCCGGAGTTGTCTGTTTAATTATATATTTCAATTAGGACTGCGCCAGAAACGCAGAGAAACCCAGTCGACTACCTTGTTTACCAAATTATATTGCTTTCTCCAGAACTTGAGGCGTTATTCTCCTGTGTAGAGTTCATTAAATTCCCACACCGAGGGAGCCGTGCAAATAATATGTCTCATTTCCTCGTAGAATATGTTGTTTCAGCGGAAAATGTAAATGTAGAAGTAGGTAATATTCGACGTCAATAGATATTGATATAGAATTCCATCATATCGTCCCTACCATGTCAAACTATTGAATATGTAAATTGGAGAAAACTAGGGAACGAACACATTCTGTCCATTCAGGAAGTAATATATTGAAAAATGCTCTTATTCGATACTTCATTTAGAACATCAAAGGCTATTCTAAAGGGGTTAGAGTTGCGACATATCTACGACAAGCCGTATCTTCCACAATCTGAGAGTGAAGTCTCGAATCTGAAAACCGAGTTATTGCATATTCGCTAGTTTGATATGATAGGGACGATACGTTCAACAGCCTTCAGCAAATTGATTGACGATGGTAAACAGTATTTTGCACCTACAGGACTCTGATTTGGAGACGAACTTTCAAAATCCCACTCTCACCAAACAGAATCTTAGAGGCGGAGAAGATCCTACTGATCTTATCATTATCAGTGGAAATGCTTGCAAGATTTTCGTAATTTGATCTTATACGTTTTTATTAACTAAACATTAAAAATATTAATTTTTTAAATTAATATTTTAATTAAAAAACGTATATTGGAGTATGCGATGACGGAGACTAAAGCAAATTACCGCCCAGCCGCTCTGTATCGTAGCCAGTGCCCCTCTTCTGCTAAACGCTCGGTCGCTCTGTCGGTCATCGCTCATCGCTCGCATCGTACCCGAGGCCTTACACAATAGATCCTGGGAGGTTACAGTAACTAACCTGGCGATTAAGGTCTTCTCTAAGTAGATATTGAAAAGGTTTCTAGGAAAAGCCTACTTTTGACTATGGTTCTGTAAACAAAACATTTAGAGATTAGTTAATTGTTGTTTTAACGCTTTAGTATGTTTTAATGACACTCAAAAGTATAAAATTATAGACAAGAAATCAATCTGTCGATTATCTAATAAAGAGATATGCGGGTTAGGATATAAGGAGTCCGTGAAAAGTCTCAAATTGGATTTGAACTTAGCACAACCCACGTAAGGATGTAAGCAGGGTAGTTCCTGATAGAAGAAATTGACAGGAATAAGGAAAAGAATGCGAGGAAGGGGCTAGGAAGAGAGAGGGAGACAGCTACGAGATTCAGTTAAGAGTTGCTGCAAACAGGCTCCTAACAGCGTTACGCCACCTTTACTTCACTTCAAACTCGTCCGCCCTTTATAATTGCTAACTCAATCCAAATGTGTCGTAGTAGATCTTGCATTTCAACTGTCCTGGCGGCAACTTCCCACTTACTTGCTCCGTTGTATTTATATTTCTAATACAATGAAGGACTCCTAATGTTAGCTCGGAAAGTTCAAGTCAAGACGAGACCAGAATATACTCTTCCGCGAACGTGATGAAACTACCAATACCATTTGAATTTTCAGCGACATTGTCGCATCGTTTTTAATCCGAAGCATATGTATCCCCAAAAAACATTTTGTTTTTTTAACTCTTTTTAGTATCTCTATGAGGAGACTTAAGCTTGACAATTTTTCTATTATTTTCAAATGCGCCGCCATTTTCTTGCTTAAGTTAATAGCAGCAACTCCATGGCTACTTTTCTTTCTGATTAATATTTGTATAATTTCTGCTGAATGAGGCATACTCCTCTGGGCCTGGAACACCAGAGAACGCAACTTCCACAATTGATGGAGAGTGCATTCTTCGATTTCTTTTAATCGAAACATTTTAGAATCTTTTAAAAGATCTTCATTCTTAATTAATCGTTAAGAGAAAACATTTTTTAATGGATCCACAGACAGTCCTAAGCTACAATGAAAATAAATGAAATATGGGAAAAAATGTATTAATTCTAATTTCTCTTGTTTATTCCTTTGCTTTAATTCGAATTCTTTGGCCGTCAGAGGGCGTAAAAACAGACTGTACCTTCCTAAGCAATCAATTATTCATGAAGCCTTCATTGACAACTAGAAACACAGAGCAGATACTTTTAATTCCACACAATTACATTGTAATACATCACTTTTAATTCGAATTCTCTGGCCGACAGAGGGCGTAAAAACAGACTGTACCTTCCTAAGCAATCAATTATTCATGAAGCCTTCATTGACAACTAGAAACACAGAGCAGATACTTTTAATTCCACACAATTACATTGTAATGCATCACTTTTAATTCGAATTCTCTGGCCGACAGAGGGCGTAAAAACAGACTGTACCTTCCTAAGCAATCAATTATTCATGAAGCCTTCATTGACTACTAGAAACACAGAGCAGATACTTTTAATTCCACACAATTACATTGTAATGCATCACTTTTAATTCGAATTGTCTGGCCGACAGAGGGCGTAAAAACAGACTGTACCTTCCTAAGCAATCAAATATTCATGAAGCCTTCATTGACAACTAGAAACAAAGAGCAGATACTTTTAATTCCACACAATTACATTGTAATGCATCACTTTAATTATCAACATGTTTTAGGACTTCGACTATAAAATGTTCAGATTGGTGTTTTAGTTATTTATTTTTTCCTTATAATGAATTATTTCCTGTTTACAATTTTGGTTGACAGTTATGGGATTCTTTGGCAGCTAGCAGGTAGCTATGACTTAGCGGTCTAAAACGTTTTGCAATTTGTTTGCAAACGTAACCAGGATTATTTTCAAACGTAGGGAAAAATATTCAAAAGAGACCAACATTTCGGTGTAACGAATTCCAAAAATTATCTAGGGAGACTAGCTATATCCACTTTTTCTCAACAACGGGCCCAGATATTGCCTTCATAACAGGTGTCACTACATTTACTATACTGGCAACCATGTTATCGCAAAAGCATAAGTTAACTACGACACTTTTCGCAAGAGTTTCGATAAATAAAAAAAAATCAATTAACCGGTGGACGGATTATGCAAGTAAAGTTATGAATTATTTGTTTTTCTAATTTTGTCAAATCGGGCCATTTTTGTACCTGCTGTAGTACAAACAGGCATATATATATATATATATATATATATATATATATATATATATATATATATATATATAATTATAAATTTGAACCAAAGTAAATCAAAATTTCAACCATAGGCCAGGGGTCTGTGGTCTGAAATGTGTATTTTTCTCGTTGGCACTTCCGAATTACTTCAACTGGTTTACGTCGTAAGTGACCTCTCTATGGGGGAAGGGAATTCACGACAAAAATGTTGAACATTTTGCACTTCTTGATATCCGGAGTAATCCCCCCTACCGGTTAAGAGATTTTGCTGGTTAACAAAGTCGTCCAATTGTGATGGAAAAAAGAAACATTATGGCTGATATCGTTTTAATATATTGATATATATAATATATATGTAACTATATAATATATATATAACTATATAATAAATCTATTTAAAAAAAAAAAAAAAAAAAAAAAAAAATCCTGCTGAGAATTTGAATGGTTCTCCCTGAACAAGGTGGTTGACGAGGACAATGTCTGCTCTTGAATAACTCCCAGCAGAGGGGAGAAGGCTATTGAAAGTGGGGTATTTTTCCGTTATCTTGGCAGACCAGAGATGCAGAAGAGAACAATATTAAACTTAAAACTCCTTCAGCCTTTGTAGTGAACGCCATTCATGCCAGAAATTCACCACTTCCTTTCAGGAAAGATTTCCCTCCTTTATTCGACCATAATAGGCAAGTGTTAGTATTCAGTTTCAATTCTGACAAGTTTATCTACAAAGCCTACTTATTAACGAAGCGTTTCAAAATTTACATTGGGATTTTAGCGCTATGTAATATTTATTGCATTAAACATTAATTTATAAAAGACTTGCTGTTACCAGGCAGGCCATGCTACACCTACTTTATGCATCTAGAAAAGCAAAAATAAATTAGAAACCAAATAAATAATATTAAAATCTAATAACGCAAATCTGTACCCGTTCGGGTTAACAGTTTCGAACCCGTGACCTCGGAACTGTGAGTCCATACGCACTCACGAACATATATATTGTATATATACATTTATTTATATGTTATGCGTCCTAAAGAAAACCAACGGAAAAAACCAGTTCCGTAAAAGATCACACCGGCCCACAGGGGCAGATTCTGTAGAAGTATCTGATTCTTGACCATACGGTACACTAGGTAGATCCTGTGGTTAGTGCTATGCACCGGCTGCTTTTAAGGCACTTCACAGAAACGCCTCATAACCTCATCATTTCCCAGAAAAATTTCCACTTTTGATAACCCATAAGTCACGAAATTTCTGACCTTCAAATCGGTAATTACAAACTAAGTACTGTGTCTAGTAAATCTAGAACCCCTTTTTGGACTATTCTGTTGATCGAAGATTCATTGATAAGAAAATTAAGAAATATCTCAGAACGTGTTTAGAAGTAATTTATGAAATGAAAAAGAAAGAATTGTTAACTTACAAACTTTTTAACAAATGCAAAATTAGAATTTAAATTCACTTGTGCTTTTGTTAGGCGCACGCAGACTTATGTAAAAGAGGAAACTTTACAGTGGGACTTGAAAGTACTTTAGAACAAAACTCATCAATAAATCATTCAATATAAGGGAAACTAAAAGCGCTCAAAGTGAAATCAGGCAATAGCCGGAGAACATGGGGTCCGTTGGAAAATAGGCGGTGTCGCACGAGCAGTTTAGGACTAACAGAAAAAGTTTCATCATTTGTCATGTGGACGCGACACCTCAGGTGGCTGTTCGCTGGAACAATGTAAACTTCCTCCAGCGAAGCCTATTTTCAGCTCTACTTGTCACTTTTACCGTCAGCTTTAGCTGGATTTTCCAGCTTCTGTTAGCTAAGTGTTTCTTCCTTGATTTATTTTCTATTGCATTCAATTAACTTTTATATTAAAACAATTAGTATTCATATTTATTCTGATATTCAATGCATGAAAATATTAAAATTCTCTCAATAATCCAATGTTACCACGTTAGGCCTAGCTCACACTGGATGAGTGTTTGAGCAATTAATTGCACTGACGATTTCGTCGTCAGACAACGGTTAGTTGGTCACAATAGCACCAACTTATCATAAGAGAGAGAGAACACTTTAATACAAACAAATAAAATGGGCTTCCCAATTCTATGGGGTTGCGAGGTACCCAGTGTGCTTATCATCCATTCGGAAATAGGGTTAATTATAAATTAAGCTTATAAAGCTAAAGATGGAAGAAGTTCAAATTAAGGAATAGTGAATAAACAAGATGAAGTCTATGATAGATGAGAAGGAATAGTTAGAATTGAAAATATAGTCTAAAGTATATAAAGAAACAGTGTGAATGGATGATAAGCACTAAGTGGCCGTAAATGTGATTGCTAATTATGCCGAGTGTGTCCACTAATATGGACTCAGCTAATGCTGATAGGTAGTCTGTGTTTAGTCCGAGTCCTTCAAGGAAGATGGCCGTGCTCGTCGGAACGGTCCCTCTTGATCCGAACCATAGTCCCTTTACAATATACCTTCGCTTCCCAAATTCCTCTTGGAACTTCTCTTGGTAGTATGCCGACCATTTCGAGTATATGTTTATACTTTCCGCAATTTTTCGTCCTCTTTGATATCATTATTTTCGAAGCGTATTGCGGGATCGAGGATATACGCTGTTACCTCGTTTTTAGGGAACGCAATAATGTCGGCATACCGTGGAGTACCTTCTTCGTCAACACCATACACCTCTTCGTAGCTTTGAAATCTGTTTTCTTTGAGGTGGCTTATTATTTTATGCTTCACGTTGTGGTGTCTCCGGGTGACTAGCAGCATGCTGTTGGGTCAACTACCAAGCACATGGTCTGGTGTTTGTGCGGTCTCCCTGCCCTGCAAGACCAGGAACACCTCACAGTGGCGCCTAGTTAACATTTAGTTTCAACGCGTTCGTCCATTCAGAACTTGAGAGGATTTTTTCTCGCAGATGACTCTGTTGGCGTTAGGAAACTCCTTAAAGTGTACAACTCCGATCCCTTGCCATTTGGACATTGCCCATTCATCAAATGACTTTCTCCGTCATCAATGAACTTAACACCGACAGATTGATTCTATTTTTGCAAAAGGCAACCTACAGAAAGATTATAATGTTTATTACTCCTAATTATTAAACAAATTAATTCTTATTTCAATTGTTATAGTCGTCAAACTTAACCTTTCAAATTACACAAAAGATTTTTGTACCAAATTTCAGCAAAATTGGATCATTTTTGAGCCACGTAGAGAGCGAACAGACAAATACATATATATACAAATTTGAACCACTGTTATATTATTGATCTATAGGATCTCAAATATGAAATTTTTGTGTCGTCACTTCAGGATTGCGTCATGAGGTCAACCTCCTAAGCGGGTTTCCTCCCTATGGAGGGAGAGAAGGAGGAGCCGCTCTAAAATTAGAGTCAAGGAGGGATGACCTAAAACTCATTTACGTTCGTAGTATTCGTACTTAACACGAGTACCAAGAATGTAGGTCATTCGCCAGTTTATAGAAATATAAAACATTGTCGACGATAGATATCCTTTGGTATTCCTTTTTCCAAACATCCTACAACCTCTGTCCAAGGCTCGGTCTAAAGTTCAATCAGGCCAAAATGTTGGTATGTATCCAGCTTTTCCTCATATATACACTACAGCTCACTGAATTCAAATGATTTCATCAATAATTACCCATATCTTCATGTTTTCCTTGTTCCTTTACATTACGTAATTAACAAATTGGCTAATGAAATAGCAGCTTTTCCTTCTAGGAATTCTTTATGCCGACCACAAAAATATTATTTTTTCTTATTACCAATATATGTTCCTCATTCGTTCGGTATGGTCCAGAAGTAAACCCCTCTTCTACTAAAGATAAAGGTATGAATTCTGAATACGCACTTTTGATGAGATTATATGATATAATAATATAAAATAATTATTCGTCAGTAAATGAAATTATTTACAGTGATGGACCATCGTCACAGATTAAAAATAAATATCTGTCAAGATTGCTGTACATACTTTCAGAAAAATGTCACAAAAAGTTTTAGCGGAAATATTTTACTACAGCTCATGACAAACGTGTAGTAGATAGGATGGGAGAAAGAGTAGAATCCTTGGTCTCTAATGGAATTTATAAGCAAATCTGAAACTAAAACTGTAAAAAACTCAGTAGAGTTTGCTAATGTTGCATCTAGTTTAATGACAAACACCACAATATCTCTCTCTCTCTCTCTCTCTCTCTCTCTCTCTCTCTCTCTCTCTCTCTCTCTCTCACTCTCTCGAGGCTTTAATATGCTCTTGTGAGCATAATCAAACTCTCACTATTTAGCATTTTTCAAGCAAGTAACCCCTCCAATTGGAGTTACAATAGTACAAAGGATATCTTCTTCCCCTCCTGACGTTTCATATAGGGAAAACAAATGGCTTAATACAATTTGTTGAAAAGGAGTCAGTATCAGGAGAATTCAGTGGAGAAAGACAATGTGAGACTCTCTCATTTATCCGAGGACAAGCTGAGTAAAAGAATAGAACAATGGAATCCTCGCTACTCAAAGACTGAAACAAAGAGATAACAGCTGATTAGCTATCGCCCGGGGACTATCAGTTCAACCAACCTAACAAAACCCACGGGTGTCTTGTTATCCATCTCAATGGAAGCCCTGTTACCTTTCTCTTATTTCACCTGACATTGTTGTCAGAAAAACAATACTCACTTTGATAATTGATAAAAGCAAATCAATTCCTGAAAATCCCCTCCCATTAGTTAATAAACTTTTTGTTAAACTTTTTTTGACTTTTTGCTTCATTCCAAGCATATTTACTTAAATGAAAACTGTAGTTCGTTTTTAATTAATTAATTATAAGTCGAAAATATAATCGGTCATTTATTTATTCTTGCTAGGATATATGTAAATTTAAAATAGAATATAAGTAGAATAATTTGAATCCAAACCTCAGCTAACAGCATAATGGCGAAACCTGGAGTGATATGAAAATTGTTCAGGACGTTTAGAGCATTGGATCCCTGATAACTCGGCGATTTTGTAAACTTCATAGAGATTATGGCTGAGTTCAAATCAACGTCCACTACAAAATAAGTTTCTAGATAAAGTCGTTTGAGATTTTTTTTTTTCTTTTTTTTGACGGTGTGTCTGCTTAATCAGTGCCTAACTATCTACAGAGTCCCTTCCTATAAACACCCAAGGTGTAAATAAATAAATAAATGTTAATCTTAAGTGAACTGTCATTTGGCTTTTATTGATCGTCATATTTCATCTTTTGCTTCCATTCGAAGGCACGCCAGCCCTCACATATATAAAAACCAATTCTATATATGGAGTTTCTTGTGTCGGAACTAAGAGTAGCCTTTATGAAAGTGTCCAAAATGAAGCCTCCTGCCCTTTAATATCTAGCCTATTGTCGAGTAGGCACTGGCTTTGTATTGTCCCATCGGGTGTCGGCTGCTCTTTCAAATAGCCTGCGGCTCCCAGCTTCCGGGGAAAACCTACCGGATATTAATTTCTATATCGGCAGTATGTTTCCATTGTTCGTCTCCTTTTAAAGTTCATCCGATAGAAATGAATATATTTATTTACTACAGAAGGCGCGTTTTTTATGTGTTTACAAACAACCTTACTGTACTAGATAATAATGTAATATTTTGAAAATGTTTAAAAACATTCTTTCATAACGTTTTTACTACAGTGAAACGGTCTGAAAATTATAGGAATGGTTAGGGTACTCAGAATTAATAATAATAAATAAAACATCATTAATAATAATAAAAACATCATTATTAAATTTGAGGGTTAAATACGGGGAATAATCGTTCGAACTGCTTCATCACGCCAAACATTGTACACTTCCAAGATATAATGTGCTATTTATCGGTCAGCACACCACCTAAAATATTTACAATTACAATTACTTGAATTACAGCTTTAAACAAGCCGATTTCCTAGGGACACAAGACGGGGTATTTTTCGTCTTCTAATTAATAATGGATATTTTGGACCAAGAATAGAAAGCTTTGAGATATAGTGAAAGTTCTACAGATCTTGAAAACATACACGGATCTGCTTTGTGTCGAAGATACAAATAAACGTACGTCAAACTGACACTGTGATACCATTTTACAATGTTTAGAATACGAATAAGTCCATAAAGGGCTCCTTCAGATTTTCCCTGGCTCGCTCACCTCATAATGTATACTTTGTATCTCAAGCTCGCTCATATTTGTACCAATAGTTATTTCATTCTTTTATTTAAATATATTATTTCTATTTAGATGCTAATGAAAAATAATTTCCGGTGCTTTAAAATGAATGGAAAAATTTATATTAATTGAGTTGTCACTTTAGAAATACTAGTGCGATATGTTTTCAATTTTGTTTTGCTGCCTTCGTTCCTGTAATTTCGTACAAATTTAATATACCAAAACAAGAATACATCGTTTCAATAATTAAAAAGAATATTATAAAAGAAAAAAAAAAAAAAAAAAAAAAAAAAAAAAAAAAAAAAAACTATTTAGTAATTTATTCTGTAATTTTTTTTTAAATTACACAATATAGTGGAAACGTGGTTCTACCTGTCGAAGTTCTTCGTTAGTCATCATCATCATATCTGGCGCAACAATCCGTCACCGAGCCTGGGCCGCCTCTAAAAGCCTCCGCCAGAGGGCTCGGTCCTGTGCAGCAGCTTTCCAGTTTCGGGCTCCCAGCAGGTCTCGTGCATTTGATTTGACAGCATCTTCCCATCTCATATTTGGACTGCCAACTCTCCATTTTCCGAGCATCTTATCGGTGAGTATCTTTTTGGTCACATCGCTATCCTCCATTCTCACCACATGGCCTGCCCAGCGAAGCCTTCCAATTTTAATGAATTTGGCAGCATCTATATCACCATATAACCGATACAGCTCTGCATTCTTCCGTCTCCTCCATGCATCTCCATCTCTAACGGGACCAAAGATCCTTCTAAGTATAGTCCTTTCAAAAGTCGAGATTCTTGATTTGTCTGCTTTAGTTGTGGCGCAAGCTTCCGACCCATAAGTTAAGACAGGCCGGACCAACGTTTTATACAGATTGATCTTGGTCCCGTTAGAGAGGGAGCGGCTTCTAAAGTGTCTGGAGAGCCCAAAGAAGCATCGGTTTGCCGCCACAATTCTTCTGCTGATCTCCTGGGTGACGTCATTCACTGCATTAACCTCAGTTCCCAGGTATACAAAGTTGTTGACCTTCTCAAAGTTATACGTCCCAACTTCAAACTTTCTGGTCCCTGCTCCAATACCTCCAACTCTTAAGTATTTTGTCTTGTCTTCATTAACAACTAGGCCAAGAATCATAGCTTCTGTCTCAAGAGTGAGGAATGCCTCTTTCAGGGACCGCTCCGACCTGGCCACAATGTCGAAGTCATCTGCATATCCTAAGAGCTGGACCGTGCTGTTAAAGAGGGTGAGCCTTTGCTGAATACCAGAGCGGCACACTGCTCTTTCGGCTGCGAAATTAAAAAGGAGACATGCTAGGGCATCTCCTTGTCTCACCCCACTATTAGTGTTGAATGAGTCAGACAAGTCAGTTCCCACGCGGACAGAGCAACATGAGTTTTTAATCGTCATCCTCACCAAGCGGATCAGTTTTCCGGAGATATTCATCTCCTCGAGAGCCTGATACAGTGCTGGCCTTCAGACGCTGTCGTACGCTGACTTGAAGTCCAGAAAGAGGTGATGCGTGACTATTTTATACTCCTTGCATTTCTCGAGCATCATCCTCAGGGAGAAGATCTGATCCGTAGTGGACTTACCTCTTCTAAATCCCGCCTGGTACTTCCCAATCTCTTTCTCGTAGAGAACATTTGAGAGGACTTTATACGCGCAGGAGAGGAGGAATGCGCTTATTTATCGCATCTTGAACTTCCTCATCGTCCGGTGGCTCAACATCACTTAGGATTGTTAGTGAAGGTATTAATTTGCACCTGAAGAGGCGCCTTTAGACACGAAACATGTAGAGCACTAATAAAGGGTATTATGAGAAGTTGACGAGCTTTATATATACATGACCTTTCGCCAATTTGAAATGATATATCGAGAAGAAAGGGTCGTAATTTTATAATATAATGAAATTTGTATATTTTTCAACGGTAACAAAAATTATAATTATTTAAATAAACATTGCCCGGTCTCTTTTTTTGACGAAGAGCGAAAGTTTTTATATTTTTCAGCTCATGACTTAGGCTGGCCAGGATTTACAGTAAAAGGTAAGTCTATTTTGAGTTAACTTGTTCGGAGGCCGGAAAGAACAGGTGCCCATTAAGACGTTTGGCTGCCTTGAAGGGCTAAGAAGCTATGTTCTCTCAGAAATAGGCTCGCTAACCGACCTGTAGATTTTCGGGATTATGGGGCAAAGCGTAAATAGGAATTCTGGCAAAAGCAAAGACCTCCTGGCTCTACAATTCCCACGATCTCCCATTCCTACCTAGCTATAGATATAGGCTTCAAGAACCCAAGCTTTTATCTTCCTCTCATTACACTGCTCCTATCCTGGTGAGTTGCTCTGCCAATATGTCATCATTCCTACTCTGCGTATCATTTATTGTCCCCCATCACAGGATCTGAAAACACTAAAGCCTTTTATGAAACAGTAGCTAAGGGTCTCACAACGTCCTTGGATTGACATTTTCGTCAATTCAGCTTGTCAATTTTCTCCCATGAAGTTGTCATTTGAGATTGTGTATTTGCATAAGAGGCCAGAAGAGAGAGAACCTATTCCTATGAGGTCGAAAGCTTTCACAGCCTTTACTCATGATTTACATGGTGGAGGTCTAGAGAAATGTTATTCCTCTTGAAAGCTGAGCCTCCTCCATCAGTATTCCACTCACTCCAACCAAACTCCTCCTCCAATCCAAACATCCCTCTTCCAAGAGTCCTCATGTTTCATGTCTATTTCCTAAACTACCATCAGATATGATTCCAATGTTATTTTAGGACTGAATTATTGCTAACATTTTCCTAACGGCAAGTTCTGAATAATAGTTCCTAATTTGTGTTGAAATCACAGCACAATGTTTGTAGAGAATAGTAATGCAATCATTCGAGCTGGTCAATTTAATCTTTTTCCGAATATGGTCATCATTTTCAGCTGGTTGAAAAATATATGTGTGGGATATTTAGCCCAATAGATAGAGGGGTTTGAGCTAACATTAATTCCCCCACAAGATTTTTTTTTTCTAATATCCTTAGGTATGGTATGAGTATGCAGAAACCAATTTTTCCAACTCGGAAAAAAAACGTTGATTTTGGATTAAAAAAAACTTCAAATAGGGAGTAAAGAACATTAAATTTGGCCAGGTAAAAGTGCCAAAATCGCTAGCCAAAGAACAACACTTTTTACCTTTTTTTGCGAAAGCTTTGGTGAGCCTACTTGTAACGAGTTACAGCTTGGATTCATCAATTCTTTTGATTCACCCCACTCCCTAAAAGTTAAAGAGTATCAATAACTGATTCCAAAAAGCACAAAAACGTATAAATTTGAGCAATATTAAAAATTTTAAGTCACTATTGAGCCAAAATAGGAATTAGTAAAATTTTCATTTGATCGCATTTCGCAAAATTTTGCTTCCTAATAGCCACAATTTACTTCTGATTCCATTCTAAATATACCAAATAACAGTGTATGCGGTATGTTCAGGGGAAAGTGTGGGGGAACCCTAAGAAATTTAGACTGATTCCTCTGTCGGAGAAACTTCTATCACTGTACTTCTATATTTCTTTAGTGAAGCAACAAAATTCGAAGCATATTGTATTGAAAATTACTGCATTTGAACTTAAAATGTAGTAATTTTCAATTACATTTGAACTTCAAATTTTGAAGTAAATAGTAAATTAAAAACATGAATATACATATATTCACTGACACGACATTTATTGAGTGAAATGATATTAAGCTAATGCAATTAAATTACGTTTTTAATCGTTTTGAGGGCCCAGGTTGAGGCTCATCGTCAAATTTTGCGTCAAATGAGGTGGTCAAAATCCAAATTCGACCACGTAAAATTGCCGCAATCGCTAGCCAATTTTTTCCAATTTTGTGGAAAACTATAGTGAGCCCAATTTTAACGAGTTACAGCTTTGATTAATCAATTCTTTTGATAGCCCCTCTCCCTAAAAGTTGAAGAGCATCGATAACTGAATCCAAAAAGCACTAAACTTATAAATATGGCCAATTATAAAATTTTTGAGTCACTATTGAGGAAAGCAGAAGAAAAACTGAAAAAAGTGCGAAAATTTCACGGTTTTTCACCTGTCAAAAGTTCACCCCCCGGCTTTCGAGTTGAAACATTTTTTTTCTTAGGATATTAGAAAATAAATCTTGTGGGGGAATTAATATTAGCTCGAAGAGCCCCCTTTTGAAGTCTCTATAAACTGGACTAACTCTTATGCACGAAGAAACATTTTACATATTTTTTGTTTAATGCTCCCATCCTTAATTTAATATAAAAATAAACAGATGTTCTTTCTTTGAGGCACCTCACAGAACTCCTTTGTTATTTTTCTGGGTTGATTTGACATGGAATGACCCTAAATAAGTAATATCAAATTAGTAATCATATGTGAATATATTTACCAAATTACTAAAAAAAGGTTTTTATTTTTACAATAAATTACGGTTGCGGGTATTAAAAAGGCCCAACAATTTTAGGACGAAGAAACGGAAGAAAATTAAAAACAAAGAGATATTCCCTAATTGCCTTAAAATGAGGTCACATTAGTACAGTTGGTGAAATCGGTACATACCTATGCTGCTAGGATATTTTCATTTAACTCATACCAAAGGGTCGAACTTTGTCCAATACGTGCGAACAAACAAATATATAACTAGTTATTTGTCTGTTCGATCTCTGACAAATATATAAGCATATATAAGCAGTATAGGTTTGTAACAATTTGACTACACTGCACTAATGTGACTCCATTTTACAGTAATGTAAGACAAATGTTAAAAAATTATAATTTAGTATCATAAGATTAACGAGGGTTCCGGCAGCACTTAATAATTATAGAGAATGAACAAGGGATTTCCTTGCTGAATCCAGCCTAGGACTTACGGAAGACAGCCGATGAGAGAACACCGGCTTTAGGAGGAGTAAATATACCGACAAGATAATAGATGAGTCTCAGCATGAAGGATCACTCGAGTATCACGGATTCACATAGTAGGAAAAGGCTTAAAAATCTCGACGCCACGGAGTGGGACACAGTGGGGGCAAGCATTTCGTGTTTCAAAAAAGGCTACAGCCTCTAAATCTTAACCGATTTCAATACGTGTTTCTTAAATGAAAGCTAATAAAATTTTTAAAAAAAACTTTGTTTTGCGAGATTTTCGTTTCCTGTTTTCCCTTTTTATTAAATTCCGTGTAAAAAACATTAACTTTTACAATGGAACATAAAATAATATTTCATTTTTTATCAAACTTAATATCTTCACTGATATCGTAGAAAACAAACACTCAAATCCTAATTAGACTAGGAAAAAATCAAAATCCATTTTCAAATCATTCAAAAATCATATCATTTCAGTTAATCTCATTGTTGAATTAAGATAAATTTAGGTTTTGAAGATTTCAGTCTGATTTTTTCCATGTTTATCAGAATTTGAATTTTTAATTTCAACAATATTAGTGCTGATATTAACCTTCCAGTAGTGGCGCCCCTATTTGGGACATCCATAGTGGCGCTATACCTCACAGGTGCAAACCCTATTTCGCGCGGAAAAATGTGCCTCAGCAACGTGATTACATTGCTATTTGAGAGAAATAGTATAAAACTGCAGACTTGATAACAAAACAACACTTTTTTTTTGCGGGGGACATAGGAAACCATCGTTTTCGATGAAATAAAATATGTCACGTTCGATGTGAAATAAAATATTAATATAAAATATGAAGTTGAATAATCAATCCATGTGTAAGAGTTTGTAAGTCTAAACTCGGCCGTGCTTAAAAACACTCTGTTGTTATTGGTATAAGTGCCAAATTTCTGATTCTTTTAAAAAAAAATGATCATTTTTCATGACTACACTATTACTAGGTGCTGTTAGTGGAACCATAATACACTTTATGTTAAAATATATAATATTTGTTATATACCAGGTTTCCTATAGACATGATACATGTACAATTATATAAAACATGAATATAAATTATGAAATATGTCAATAAAATATAAAATATTTATATAAAAATCATGAATATGAAATAATAATTCATTTCGTTTAGAGCCTTCTGCTCAAATTCAGGAACATAAATATGCTTTAGGTCCACCTGAAAAACCTATGTAATGTACAGTACTGTATAACATACAGTCTTCTTTTTCGTACATGTCCATCGCGCATTTTTTGTGACACTTTTTTGTAACGCTTTTTTTCAGTTTAGTCATCGCTTAAGCATCTTTATGCTATTAACAACGTCCTGTGATCCTGTATTGCTAAAATGTATATAGGAGGCCATCTTAAATCTTATCCTACATGATATTCATGTAAAAAAGGATAGGAAATCACAGGACTAGTGGTGCTGTAACTAGCAGTTGAAGACCAACTTTTACTCCTCTCAGTTATTCTACCAGGTAAAATTAATAAACTCACCCACATACTCATAGATGATAGCATAATAAGATAGAGAACTGACAGCCACTGACAATGATGAGCTAACAAAAAGGCGTCAATGTGACTGGCCGGTGGAAAAACGGAAATCCGGAAGATACTAAAGCGGTGAGCCCGCCAAAACACGGCTGCCAACCGTGATCCAAAAAAGTCCGTCACGCAGGAGCTGCATAACTAAGCACTTCCATCAGAATTTGGGTAGTGTAGATTGCTTTCCAGAACAATTTGCTTAAAATATCCTACATAAATAAAATAAAAACATGAATAGTTCTCTTTTAAATTTGTAATAAGTAACTGATCAATTAATAATTTGCTTCCAGAGTTATGTTTACACATGGTACCTATTACACTTCGTAATAAGTACAAAAAACCTCATATTATCGTATTTTGATCTAACGCAGGAACAGGATACAGTCACTCTAGTAGTAGAAAGCGCTCCTTGCGGCGGCTTTGTGAACCTACGTCTGACGGGCTTTTCTATTGAAATATATTACAAATTAAACCCTCGCTTTCCGATTGACCGATTCAGCTCATTTCTACAACACTTCTTTCTCATGAGTTACCCACGACGTATACCGCGTTTCGTTACAATACAGCAGAAATTACGACCGGTATGAGTATATTAAGAATTTGGGTCAGGAGTAAACCCCCCCTTCTAATGAACCGATTTAGTTTATTTTTACAACACATATTTACCTGTAGATTACCACTACGAATACCGAGTTCCGTTGAAATATACCAAAAATCACGGCTGGTAGTGGCGAATTGGTATTGTGGGTCCGGAGTAAACCCCCCCTTCTAATGAACCGATTTAGTTCATTTTTATATCTCACTTTTCTCTCTATATTACCACTACGAATACCAAGTTTCGTTGAAATATAACAAATATTACGGCTGACATAGTCAAATTAGTGTTTTGGGTTCGGGGTAAACCCCCCCTTCCGGTGGACCGACTTTGGTGGTTAACGAACTCGTTCAATCGTTTGCTAATTGAATGCTATATACCAAGTTTCGTGACGAAAAAACAAAAACTCTGGCCGCTATCGTGTTAACAGACACACACATATATATATATATATGCATATATATATATATATATATATATATATATATATATATATACATAAAAATTGTAACGGGGGTCATTTTCGGTGTCTACTAGGTAGGATCGATAAAGATTTGAAGAAATTTTTCAAAAATTCCGTCATGAGTCCAACCTCAATAGCTACTTTCCTTCGGAGGAAAGTGCTAAAATTAAAAAAGTATGCACCTCTCAGGTGCGCACAACTAACGGGGGGTTAAGTTAGATCAAAAATAAAATATTATTTTATGATCAATTGTAAAATTTCGTGAATTATTTAAACGTAATTTAATAACCAGAGGAAACAAAAACAATAATCTGGCTAGACAAAGTTGTTTTAAATATTATTAGCTTTCATTTTATAAAAAATTGTATTGAAATCGGATTAGATTGGGAGGCTGTAGCCTTTTTTGAAACACGAAATGTAGTTTGGCGCACTGTGCGCCATATAGTGGCGCCGAGAGGGAGAAACCCTCAAAACCGAAGTTGTTCATTCGCTTTTCAACTAATATTTGTTTTATGGAAATGTTGTAGAATATTGCTCTAATATTTTTCTTCATTTTATTAATAGTTCTGAACACAAAATACCTTTTTTTGCCGTTTTCTTACCGAGTAAAACTCTCACAGTTAATAGTGAAAAGTAAAACGATATTTTATACAACTTATTTTATTACTACAAAAACGGTACTACTCAGAAAGTCTCATGTGAATCTGTTGCTTTTTAAAGGATTTTCGTCTTGCTTCTTCTACATCTTTACCATGAACTTGGTGCATGTAAGATGTGAAGATATCTTTAATGAAACTAAATTATCCTTAGTTTATATGGTGTGTTATAAAAAAAATCGGAACTTAGCCATCCTCTCCGCATAGTTTTACCTAAACGTGCATATTTTTAAGTTGCTGTCCTAAAACTTTCATCTCCTTTCTCGCCAGTATGTGACTACAGCCTAATCTAATGAAGGTATCTATCACCGATGTAATTATTTTACGAACGAGTTAAACATTATTCTATTTTCGAGAGAGTTGTTGAATAGTAGTTTGTAATACCAAGTACCTAACTGAATATTAACAACAGTGATATCCACCTAATATCTCGTGTGAAACTGTCAAAATTAATTCCTTATAAGCGGAAATTTTAATAAAGAGGAATATGTCGAAAACATTATTACATTGGTTGTTAATTTATTCAACACAGCACTCAAAAAAAGATTTGAAATTAATTGAGGTAGAAATCGATTTTACCAATTTAGTAAAATATAACTTTTTTTTTTAATGCCCGTTTATCTTCCAAAATAATTATTCCATCAAAATGGTAGTGGTCTCATTCGACTCGGCACAAAACATTATTTAAAAAATTATACCGAAATCAGAAAGATTCAAGTACCTACAGTAAAGTTTAACCAAAATCGGGAGTTTGACACCATTGCGCGCCTTACAGCGGTATCGGAAGGGACCCCCAAAACCAACATATTTTTATACCTAATTACTTGCAGAACACTGATCTTGTATAGTTTTTCTATTTTGGTACTAGTCCTGACTCCAAAACATAGTGTTGTAGAGCAATATCTCTTTATGTACAAATTTAACCCTATTAATATTTTATAGGCATTGTTTTTATTACTTAAAAGTCGATATTACCTTGGAAATCTCAAGTATATAGTAGGTTTTAAAATATATTATTTTTTCCCACGAATTTGGTACATTTAGGTTGTTTTAACTAAGAAGGGGTATCCTTAGTTTATTTGGAGAAGAAGAAAAAAACAGTACTGAACTATGGTCTCCGTATAATGGAAGAAATATGGTGCCCATGAATAAAGAAAGTAGTCAGTCACGCAAGAACTACGTAAACTATGTGTAGTAGTGTAGGACCTAGTTTATGCAAATCACGAAGTAATGCATTTCAATCAGAATATATTTGCCAAATACTACTCACTCACTGACCCGTCATCGCCAAGCCCAAACCCCTTGACAGAAAAAGTTTGCATGGGCACTCCCTTTAGAATGTAAACACTCGCTAAGACTTTTTTTTATATATATATATTCCAGTTATTAAGTATTTTTAGAGGGGTTTGAAGTTTTTGTTGGTTAGAGCAGTCACTCCTAGGCAGCATGCGTTGCTAGGACGATAACATGTCAGCTGTTACCTATCTGTATCAATTTCATAGTATTATTTTTATTTGCGGTTATGATGCCAGACTTGAATTACTATAAACAAACTGTGATTTGGTCCCTCTTAGAGTTTATGCTATACCTGTTGATGGTATATCCGAGGTAATAATATCCCGGACCCTTGCACAGCCCTTCACCCATCAGCATCCCCAGTGTTTCCAAATGACATCATGGAAACAACAATTTGTATACATATATTAACGCCCAGTTATTATTGACAACGGATTTTAACCTGTACTGGTTAGACTGTTGTACCCTGTAGATAACGGGTTATCTCTACGTTATCTCGTTCTTGACAGTGGTCCGGAGTGTCCCAATATCAAGACACATTAAACATTGATTACTTATCAATTGATGAATAACTTATAGTATGAGTAACTTATAGTGTTAAAATAAACTGCACAACATTATGTAGTAGCGTTAATTTTGATGATAAATTATTTTATAAAATAACTAATGATCTGCCGTGAGGAAGCACGTGTAGTCAGCTAGTCAAAATATATATAAAATCTCTTGTGAATATTTTTTTAACCAGCTGATTGGTGGGTTTTAGGTGAACTCTAACTCCTCCAATCGTATTTTATTAGAATGTTTAAATCCATTTTTTATGCCAAATTCCTAGAACAAAATTATTCTATGTGACAGGATAAGGTAGCAAGAGTGGGAATAAATTATATTATAATGGTCGAAAGTCATATATTTAAAGTAATTTATTTTATTGTTTTACACCGCTTCTACCGAAGTCATTAGTGGTGAAAATATAATTACATTAAACTGTACAAGTTGACTTCTTTCAAATATTTTACAATAATATTCAAATGACATGAATCTTCTGCTAATAAAGTTCCCTCCAGCATACACCTTTTCCTCTTCTCCGAGAATTGGTGGCATTCAGTAAGAATGTGTTCCACAATGAGAGGAGCATTTTAAATTCCAAAGTAATTCAACTTCCTTTATATGGAAATTATAGTATTTAAACACAGTTTAAATATTTACCTCATTTTATTAACTGACAAGATTCGAAGTGAACAAAACATAACCAAAAAGAAATAGAATAGAATTATATGACTTTCTGTCAGTTTTAGTATAAATTATTCCAAATCATCGTCATATCTTTTTATAAAAGAATAATTTTCTTCTTGGATTTTAATGAATTTATTAAGAGCTTCGACGGAATTTAGCCTGAAAATCCATGATGGATTGTGAAGATAGATCGGTAAATATGGTGGTTGGAGGAGAGAAGAGGCTAGGCTTCCCTCAAAACTTTGGGAAAAACTTGGGTCGTTTGTCATAGTGCCGTCGGACATGCAGTCAGGCCAGTCAGGGCTAGATAAATCCTCTACTTACCTTCAGCTGAATCTTACCTCAGGTATTTTTCAAAGGTTTTCCACTATCAACCCTATCATCACTGATAAATACAGGATTGTACAAATAGAGATAATAAATTATACTATAGAGGCGGATCCAGTTTGACCCATTCATAATTCAAACTGTATTTCATCTCCCCCCTTTTTCTCCGCATCCCTCCCTCTCTCTCTCTCTCTCTCTCTCTCTCTCTCTCTCTCTCTCTCTCTCTCTCTCTCTCTCTCTCTCTCTCTCTCAGTAACCACCAGTTTACAATAATGGTGGTTGGGACGGCACGTATAATTCAATTAAAACGCTGTAAATTTAGAGTATTAATACAATTCTTAATATTCGTTAAAGAATAACCCGAAATAAGTAGTTCGTTATTAAAGTGGTTATACTGGAGTAAGACCTATAGAATTATTGTGTACCCTGGAGAGGCAACAGGAACACAACTGGATTCCCTGGAGATGTCAATTAGGTACACCCCACTTCCAGTTAGTTAGTTGGTGCCTCCTCTCCAGGGCCTCCTGGAGCAGTCCTCCAACCACATGCTCTCTTAACCAACTCCCTATAGGCATTCCTTATTCCATCTATAGGGCATTGATGTGCCTACTGACCAATAACATTATATTTATTGACATGGGTTTTTTGGTGTGCTTTCCACCAAAAAGTCTCACTTTTGAACAACAATTTTAAATTTATAAATTTAGATATTTAAAAATTGGAAATTTCACCCATTTGCTGCTACTAACTCAATCTGTGAGCTGACCCGGCGCATAGTTGGACCAAACGACTTCGTGTTTCAAAAAAGGCTACAGCCTCCAAATCTTAACCGATTTCAATGCATGTTTTTTGTTTTTCTTTTTTTAATAAAATTTGTCTGGCCAAATTTTTGTTTTTTGTTTCCCCTGTTCATTAAATTACGTTTGAATAATTTACAAACTTCTACAATCGAACTTAAAATAATATTTTATTTTTCATCTAACTTTATATCAGCACTCATATCTTTAAATTAAACATTAAAAACCTGATCTAGGCGCACGGTAGTGCGTCAGGCCAAGTTCCGGCCTAAGCATACTGTGTGTATATTACCGGCGGTCTTAGAGCCGATTTTTACCCTCTCATAACTTTCAACCAGGTAAAGATAAAGTTATGAAATTTTACACAGGTATTATACTACTAGATGTAAGTAAAACTGGAAATTTTCATAATTCTACATCGAATAGTTTCTGAGATATAAGCGATCGAAAATCGCGATTTATAGGACTCACTCACTCATCAAAATTATTAGGCACTTCCCATGATGCTAGAGACTTGAAATTTTGCACGAAGATAGATATGAAGACGTTATTAAAGAAAAAAAATCGAAAAATCGCGAAAAGTTGTGTTTGACTCCGCTTCCGGGGCGGGGGCGTGCCAGTTTTGTACTTCCTTCGGAAACCCATCATTGCGTCCGAAACCCATGATGTGGGGTATCAAATGAATTGTCTCGGTATGAAGAACCTATATTTGATGTTTTAAGAAACAATTAGACGCATAGAGGCTCGGTAAAAATCTTATACCAGCTGTCTGTCTGTATCTTTGTTCCTCTTACAAATCCGTACCTTTTGACCGATTTTGACCAAACTTGGGACACAGATGGGTCTTGATACGGAGAGAATCATAGGATAGGTTAAATTGTCTATCAGCTGTCTGTCTGCATGTTTGTTCCTTACACAAATACTCACCGTTTGACCGAATTTGACAAAATTTGACACACATGTCGGTCTTTATCCGGGTAGTGTCATAGGCTAGTCAAAATCGTCTATCAGCTGTCTGTCTGTAAGTTTGTTCCTTATCCAAATTCACACCGTGTGGCCTATTTTGACCAAACTTGGCACGCAGGTAGATCTTGATACGGGAGTGTCATATTACCTATGACGTTTTCTACTTTTTGTTCCATCGAAATGCCATCATTCCTTCTGAAACCCATCATGTGGGGTATCAAATGTGTTGGTAAGGAGAATCTATATTTGCTGTTTTAAAAAAAACATTTCGACGCATCTTAACAAAAACAGTTGTGACTTCTTTCTTAAATGTAGTAAATAAAGTCGTAGGGGTTCACTGCATAATATACTTCAAAGCAGATACTAAGTTTTTCAAATTCGAGCAATCTAAATTACAAAGTTTAGGATCACAAACCCAAAATGTATCGTCTTTGTTCTTATATTTTTCTTGAAGGCCTTCTGAACTTTCCCTATTGTGATCTTTATCCTCGGGATAAGATTCCTGTGTTTTACAGTGTAATAGTTTAGTTAAGAGAGCAATCAATTTGTCCTCTAGAGTAATGTCATCTGGAAGAACTTCTAACTTTCCTAGTCTAGTGATTAGATGTACGTAGGTTGATTATTGGTATCAAATATCAAGCAGCAAGGAGAACCTTATGCAGAATCCAAATACCCTGGTTTTATATGAAGTACAAAAGCCAGTAGGTTTGCGGCAACTAAATTCTATTTAATACTTAGAAAAAAGTAATGAAATCCCCAAAAAAACATAAATGTGAAATAGAGGCCAAGTTCCTGCCCCCACAAAGAAACACTCCCTTCCTCAAAAATATCCCCTCCTAAAACCCCCCAAAAACGCCTTACCATTCTACACTCCAAGAAAGTAGTATGAGTTGTGTATTAATTCTACCAAAAATATTTGCCAATACAAGAGATGATACAAGAAAGGAATGTCCTAGTTCATTCAACTTCTAATGAAAGTTTTGATTAGGCGATGTCAATCGGAGAAATAAGTGCTTAAACCTTTAAAGTAATTGATTTCGCTTATTCGAACTGTTCTTTTTGTCTTTGATTTTGGTACTTAGAATTATGGGATTCAGTTGAAATATTTTCTGCATGTTCGAATTTTATCAACACTAATATGTTCAAATTTTGGTTACGTTCGGAGAAAAGAAAGGGTTAGAATAAAATATTTTATTAACAGACAAGAAAAGTTTTGGTAACTTTGTATACTTGCGTTAGTATCTCGAAAACCGTTGACAATCTTGGGAAGCAGAAGGTTAACATTCGAAAACTTACTAAATGCTCTACAAAAAAGGTTCTAAAGAAAGTTTTAATCAGGCGATGTCAATCGGAGAAATAAGTGCTTAAAACTTTAAAGTAATTGATTTCGTTTATTCGAACTGTTCTTTTTGTCTGTTTTATTCCTTGTTATTTTTAAATTGCTTATAGTCGGATAATGTATTTGACAATAAAACAGATTAAGTAAAATAAGAAGATCTATTTATTGTTAAAAATGTAGCGTTCAAAGAGAGAGATCCCAAGGGTTTCCAAATGCCTCTGAGTGGAGGCCTTTCTTCCCGACTTATGGGATAGCTGACCCATACAGGTAAGATTGTAAATCAAGACCTTTCAAGACTGGTTTGTTTGAGATTTCATTTGGATAGGTGTTTCGCTATTGATCTAAACAAAGTAATAACTGTTTCTATTTTATGCCTTCATAAACACTAAAGATAAGAACGGAACCGCGCTAAGATGACGCAGTTCCTGCGAATCGGACTTTTTGAAACATGAAAAAGCATTTAACACACATCTGAGTACTTAGCCAGCGTGAATACATTGCTACTAACACACATCTGTGATTCCGAACAACAGCTGCTGTCACATATTTGTGTGCCTCAGAAATAGCTTCTAGTGGTATCTAAATAAACCTGTAGACACTTAGAATCAGCAGTAGAAAGTGTAGGCACCTTCTTTTCACACTATTCCAGCATTATGACCGTAAGCCCTCAGTTTTTTTTCTAAACTGAGCAATGGGTGTTACTTGAGGCAGCAGTCCTGTAATACTCGGTCAAGCCTTGCACTTCTCAGCAGCAAATGTGTTAAAACCCTGCTAAAAATTTATTTTAAAACCAAGAATGCCTTCATCGACGTCTAATTTCACTAGGAAATTATCAAACATAAAAAATAAAACAAGTTCCGTGGAATAAAAGTGTTCCAATGTAAAAAAAAAAAAAAAAAAAAAAAAAAAAAAAAAAAAAAAAAAAAATTGTTGTTCAATTTTATCAAGTATTGTGATTCAATATTATTCGAAAACAATAGGATCATAAAAATTAAATTCTCTTAATGGACACATAAAATTAAAATCAAATAAAACAAGAACAATCGACTAATTTGTACATAAAACACTAAAATGAAGACCAGCAAGTTAAAATTCAAATAAATAATGATTGAAATGCCTCAAAACCATGCAAAAACCAATACACATTGATGCCTAAAATGATGTTTGAAATTTTGGCTTCTTTCGGTCTACGCTTTTCAAATTACATCATACATAAGCTTTATATGTTAGCACCCTAAGATAAGAGATGATTCGTTTTAGATATATGCTGACACTAAATATATTAACTAGTCAATTAAGTAATTAAATGACAAAAATGTATTGAATTTTGTGTTATTTAAGGATCATGGCTGTTGTTGAAATAATTTCCTCCATAAAATGAAAAAGGGCCCTGATGAAAATACTCGAAATATGCTCTCCCTAAACAGGGGCATATTTCAGCTTTTCCCCAACGAAAACAAAGCGGAATTCAACTAATGAGGCCGCGCCATTAAAAACAGCTGACCGCACTCAACATGGAGTATAGCCCTTGGAAAATGTCAACTTTTTCATTCCTCTTCATATTTTTGTAATTAATGTTCTCTACATAGATCTCTCAAAGAATTATACATTTATGGATTTTAGCCTTCTCTGTTTTTATAGGGGGAAAAAAGCAGCTTATTTTCTGGATTCTTCATTGATAATCTTCATTAATTCATTTTCATCAACTAAAATAATAACAAAAGCATCTGCAGTCTAATTATATATATATATATATATATATATATATATATATATATATATATATATATATATTAATTCTTTATATATGGCCAAGGTCAAAAGAATAGTACTCCAATTTTCTTTGTACTATTTTATTTTTTGGGCGTACAAAAAATTATTTAGTAAAAAGAAAATTGGAGTACTATTCTTTTTACCTGGGCCATATATAAAGAATAAATAATTATACGTAAATAAAGGTCAGAAATTCGTGGAAAATAATATATATATATATATATATATATATATATATATATGTATATATGTATATATATATGTATATATTGTGTGTGTGTGTATAAACACACTAGGGTCCAAGGCCGCCACAAGGGAGGGGGGGCAGCCGGGTACTGGTGTCCCGGGGCCGGGCTCCGTGGGGGCATAGTCCTATAGCAAAGTACTAGAATTTTCAGTCTGGCTCTGAGAAGTGGGGGCCCGTGATCTGGACCTCGGCTCGGCTCTGAGATGTGGCGGCCCTGCTAGGGTCAATCCATTAGAAATCACCCAGACCATGCTGCTCAACATTTTTAATTTTCCTGATTTCTTTTTTTTGCCGGACATCTTAAGTTGGCATTTTAACTATTTTTTGTCCGAAAACAAGTTTTACGTTAATGTATCTAACTCTCTCAATTTCATAGATATAAGGTTGTCGAGCATTCTCCTAAATACCTTCATAACAGTTGAGTAAATGATTTTTTGAGCTCGGTCGGAGAAGAAGGTACTTCAACTTTCGAAAATCCTGCATTAAAACACGCTTCCTGGGGAGCATGGGGTTTTTAAAGCCTTTCAGCTACAAAAATGTACCCTTTGAAGCACTATTTTTGAATTTCAAAATTCCAGAACCGTTCGCCTAAAGAGATAACGCGTATAATACATTACAAATTTTCGGTTTTTGGCGTGATTGATTGACGGACAAACAAACAGAATGAAATTCAAAATAGCTTACGGATCGCCAACATGTCACAAACATGGAGCTGTCGTAAAATAAAAATTTCGAATTGTGAAATAAGCAACGGAATCAAGTGGCGAAAGATTGGAGAGGTATTGGAGAGATATTGGCCTGGGGCCAAATTGGCGGGCCGATCTAATTTCTGGAGGCAATTCTGGAATTTATCTTTGCACTCTTCCTTCTGTCCTCCTGATTGGCGAAGGCAATCAGTGTCTTTCCAATTCTGTAATCGGTAGGCATTTCGCTCGAATTGAAACATATGTTTCAAAATATATCGAACTTTATTTAATTTTTTTGTTGGGGTTTTATCATTAGGATTGAAAGTAACAGTAGCCAACTCTATGGCGACATTACTCCCTCCGTTATGTTGACTTCTCATTCATGAATATAGCTGTTTAACAGTTTCTCATTTACTTACATTCTTTTACTGAAAATTCCATTTTACTGCTAAATACAAATATGTAATAAAATAAAACACAACCAGATAAAAACTCAGAAACGTAAATAACGTAGACAAAAAGTAGTTCAACAAAACCAACGGATTCGTATTTGAAGCAAAAATGTTTACCAGAACAATAAATTGAATATTTTGAAAATTTTCTCAAAATTGTATTTGAAGGTTTTGTAATCTTTCTAAGGGTTGCTTCATTTACCACGATTTTTAAACTTCCTAAACACCAAAAGCAAAACAAAATGTGAATAGCTTATTCTAGACGTATGTCACAAGTCTCGAAAATACTTCAACTCAATCCGCCACATTGGCAAAATGTAAACGATAATTATAGAATATTTTAGTTTCTTTTTTTTTTCTTTTTTTTTTTCCTTGATTATCCCCACAACTATGTACTCCTACAATTTGGACGTTTGTTGGGTTTTTTTCTACGCATCCCATGCATTTACGTCCAACTGTTACAGTTTTTTTTTCTTAAATATACAAAATATATAATAATAAATAGTTAAAGCATCAAAGGGGAAAATCAGGCGGCAGGAGCTCAGAGCTGACCACACTAGTATCTCCCTAGTGTATGGTCATGAATCAGATACCTCTTTAGTATCTGCCCTTCAGGGCCCTCGTGGCCTGTTACGGGGCTGATTTTTTTATTTTATTTTATTATTTCACATTGCCTCGATAACGATTTCATTCCATTCCTCACTTTAAATGGTCTATAAAAGGTGTATCTTTAAGTCTATAAACGCAAATGAAATAAATAAAAGCTAAAAGATACTTCTTTGAAATATAAAGTTAATAGCTAGATATGTAAACATAACATCTGCAATAAAGATGCCTTAATTTCTCGAAATTCTACCCTTTACATTTTCCATTTGTGGCTTGAGAGCCTGAAATTTGTTAGTTCTTTTTATGAGTTTACTTTGTGACAAACCTTTAAGGAAGAAGAAAGGCCCCCCATTAAGCGGCCTAAAGAAAGCAGCATTTACTGTCTACACAAGGCCATAAAAATTTGAGAGGATCATTACTTCGACTGTAATAGGATTGAAGGAAATTGCCTTTTGTTGGACTAAGTTGAGTTTTAATTTAAATGGTAATTTTAAGAAAGGGGGGCTCTATTAACACAGATAAAATTTTCTCTCTTACTGTTAGGCTTTGATAGCCCATTCTCTCATTCCCTGTTTCCCACTCCATGCTCTTTCTGGGCTTAATTTCCCTTGTATCTCCAAATGGCGAATACATAGGCCGTGGATTCTGAATTTCCTATGCTTTAATGAATTCATTCTTTAATATCTGAAAAGATTTGATTCTTTCATAGAGGTTAGTATGAATTAATTTAGTTTTTTCATAATTCCGTGTTGTTTATTAATAATCCTACAAGATAAATCCTACTTCTGCACCAGATTGATGTAAAATATTAAGCTGCCAATCAAAAGGAGTAGTTACAATAAATTAAGTTAAATAATAAAATAGTTTTTGAAAACTATAAGTAACTATTGTGGAACATCTTTATATATTCCTACATTTATATACATATATATATATATATATATATATATATATACACACACACACACATAGTAGAGACCCACTGATCCAAACTCCGCTAATTCGAAAATCCGCCTAATCTAAAAAGGACTAGGGAATTCAATAATGAGTGTTATGAGAATTTAATTTGTAGATATACTAAAATTGATCTTTGCTGTGGCATTAATATTATTTTAATTGCTTGAAATCATACTGACGATAGAGAACTTTATGAAGGTGACGGGGTAAACATGCAACGCAACCAAATACACTTAAGAACCAAATACACATACAGACGAAGTTAACTACTCATACAACTAACGAAAACGAAACCATACAAACGCACCGACTTAATAAATATGCATCAGAAGGAATTTTAAAAATTGTATGTACTCAAGACAAAAATTATTTGTTCTCATATTTGTCATGAAGGGAAGCAGAGGAGAAAATGTCTTGCTTAGAATTATTATATACTCATATTTTTAATTATTATTAGAATAATATTGATATATCTTGTATTTGTATATATTCTTTTTATTTGTAAAATAATTTTTTTTTTCATTCATTCAAAATTTTGTATAATTCCAAGGTAAGAATAGAAAAGAACTCACAAAATTCCGCATAAATGTCAAAGCAAACTTTGATTTGGATTATAATTGGTAAAGTTTTTTTCTTATTTATGTAAATTTTAACAACAACCTTGCTCCGCTCACAGCACTACAAGGTATAAATAATTATTCAAAATTAGACAAAATAGATTAAAGACATAGAAATTAAATTAATAAAAATAAATATGAAATATTGGAAAGATCTTCATTGTTATAGTAAATTAATTATTTAAAAAACGATTAATCATATTTAATAAATTAAGCCGAAATGATTTTTCTTCTTTTTTTTTCAATTTGAGTTACCTATGATTGAAAAGATTTATAATTCTCTTTTAAAACTAGCCCGTGTAATGCTGTGACCGTGCTTTTTATACATCGTTTTCTTAGATCTTCATATGGGGCAAACCATTAGGAAATGTTCCGTCGTCCCAACCTGACCACAGCCGCAGTCTGGAAGATCTGGAGATTCGTGCCAAACGCATGTTCCTCAGTCTGCTATTTAATTCCCTTCAATTTCCTTTTAAAAAATTAGATAGTTCACCATTATTTAGTTCTTGCCTAAAACCCACTCTACTTGGAGGCAGGCTGTTCTGCAAACTAAAGGGCTGCAATTCCCTTACACAAACAGGGCCAATGTTAATTAGAGCTGTACGCACACAGGTGCATAATTACTAGGGAACAACATGCGCTTCGTATGTCATGGCTGTCACGTTTTACAGAGAAATATGTGTTGTTGGTTGTGTACATCTCGTTTCCCCAGAGCTACACATGATGGCTACATGTTTATGCTTCCTTCCAAACATTCATAGACCACTCGTTCAATTAAAGCGTACATCAAGTTATTTAAGGGGTAATACTACCTTGTAACTTTTTTTTACCATTTTCTTTTTCATGGGCTTACATGCTTCCATTATGAAAAAAAAATTAAAAAGAAAAAATCTACTTTAGAAACCGATTACTTTGACTATAAAGTAGATTTAGTATTACTTTAATAAAGTCAATTAAAGTCGAATACACTAGCACATTCAATTTTCACCATACGAACTAACAATAAGACATAAGTATTATTTACATTTGGTTATTAGGACGAATAACAATCGTTGTAGAGGTAATATAATAATATAAGGAATCATTCGAAAGCTTACATTTCCTACAATATGAATTGTTACGCAATTTTCGATAGTGTTCTCCATTGTTGACATCGGTGTTAATAACACTTTTTTATTTAAATTTAGTAGTAAAATGTTTTGTTTTGTTTTTTTTTCAGCCAAAAAAGGTAAGTAAAAGCGAAAAATATTTTTAATAGAGGTTTATTTAAGAATGCAAAAAATTGGAATTCGGAGATTTAGTAATTTCGGCAAAGCGTTAGCTAAGACCAGTTTCCTGTACTGTAGATTTTTACATTTTTTACGACAGATCAATACAAAATGTTAACTTTTTCTATGCCAACCTCTCCAACTGTACATGGATACATCTCGCAATATAATACAATGTGAAGGTTCTGTGCTACACTCCTTCAGACTTGAACCTCGATTAACGTCAGAAGGACGCTCAGAACGTTGAAAGGGGCCTACCCAAGCTCCCTTCTGCTCCGACCAGTGGCTGGAGTCGAACAGAGATAGGTGAGCCATAGATATTGACGCACTTGAAGGAAGAGAACGCCATTGCTAACACCTCACTCACTCACTGCAGCAGATCTCTGGGCCACTGTCTTCTGAGTCGCCATGGTGGAGAGAGTTTATGGGGGACTTATATTTCCACTTGAGATCGTCTTATCGAAAATGTTTTAAGAACCATTTTCCCCCTCTCCTTCTTAAGTCGTACCAACCTTTTAGGATATTAACGCCACTGATGTTAGATAAAGTTGGAAATTTCATTTTATAAATGTATGCTTGTAATAACTGTTATTAAGCCTTTATGTGAGAAATTATTGTCTTCAAAATGATATATTATTGAATATTGGAATTTTTAAACTCATGTTACTTAATTTATATATTAGTGGTTAGTTAGTTAAAGTACCTTGAGCAATGATTTCTGTTTGTTGCACATAGCCAGGGTTTGTTTTACTTACACCCCGGGCCATGTACCTCAACAACCATAGTTTATTTAGGAGTTGTGTGTATTTTAAAAAATTAAATACATTTTTGATCTTAGTCGGGCTATCGCCCATATCTTTACTCAAATTACCGGTGAGGTCAAACAGAGACCTTTCATTCTCGTAGGCACGGCATTCAAAACCATTTTCCGGAAGTGGAGGTCCACCACGAATTTGAACATGTCATACATAACGAAATTAGCTATCCAGAACCATTTTTGTAGCAAATGTAGCAAGCTTTCCGTTTTCCCAAGCGGAAAGAAACGCGCTAAAAAGGAGATCATCTGGTTACATTTGTTTGTATAAAAATTTAATTATTTATTAGAAAATTCCTTCTTGAGAAAAATTTTGTTTAGGGGGAGAAAATATAAAATAAATAAGGAATGCACCCCGTCCTTCTTGAAAGCCTGCATCCTGAATGCAGCACTGATCGTGATGGGGGGGGGGGGGGAAGGAAGTCACGAACTGCTTGATAGAAAGAGCTAGGTTGGCAGTACTATCAAAGAAGTCATGATTGGGCAGCAAACTGATTTAAGAGACCACGCCTACTGTTTGCTCAGCCAACCAAATTAAAGGAAAGACGTGGACAGTCCTCTTCAAACAGTAGCCCTCCACTGGGAGAAATAGAGAGATGCTTCGTCAGAGTTTTACCTTTATTTTTATTTGCACTGGAATTTCTTTCGTTTACTTTATTTTCCAATATACGATTGGAGACAGAATTGTCAGCACCTCTTATTCAAGAAAATTAAGTTCTTCGATTCGCAAAACGTATTAAGAGTGGCTTGTAAATATGTAAGATTAAAGTACAAATCGTAAATTTACTGTGCTATTGCGCTTACACGCCGTTCCTACGTACAAGGTGTGATGATATCGTACAATTATTTCTAACGTGACAACTCAAAAATCAGGAGTTTTTCAGTTATGACTATGGCAGACATGGTAAATATATCATTATAAACCATCAAAACTGTATGTACGTAACTACAAAGCTTACCAGAGAGCACTGGTGTCACTCTTCCTGTCTTAATGCTAAGCCCCCGACATAGGCAAAACTGACACATTTTCAGTTGAGTTTTATTTTGAGTTGTGTCACTTTAGAAATACTAGTTCGATGTGTAATATTGCTGTCCTTCGAGCTGAATTTGAGAACAATGAGATAAGCTTCTCCATTGATTATCAGCACGCGGCATGTTCTGTAGATAAAACGTACTCAATGAATTAGGTGAATCAGCCATCACGAGACCCCTTGAAATTTCATAATTTAGGTAAAGAGACAGCTGTCCCCATCATCAATCATCCTAATTATTGATACTCAAATTGGTGAGACTTCTTTATCAATGGAGGACTATTTAAACATTAGTTAAAACGTTTTCATTTCCTTATTCATACCGTTCTTTAAAAAATTGCACCTGAGAATCTGTACAACAATATGTTTTATAGTTATTTATTGATTACCAATATTCAATAAATTTGTTGTATTGTTTAGGAGGAAACAAACTGAAAAATAAACATTCCTTAGGTAATAAGCCCTCTAGACATTATCATATATCTACTTAGTTTAGAAGTATATATAACTAAGTTATTTGAAAGAAAACTCAGTGGGCAGCAACTGGAACCTTATAATTATGTTACTTGTTTATTTGGTTTAAGAGCCCGCAAACTTTGGTTAATGGGTAGACCCCATTAACAGGTCTATACAATTTTTTAAAATTAATATTAATACATACACACATATATATATATATATATATATATATATATATATATATATATATATATATATAAAGTTAATAATGAAATTATAATAAACATGAACATTTTTGAAAACTAATAAAACGTAAAAAACATATTTACACATTTATTGCAAGTGTACGCTTTATTGCACTTCACTCTAGGCGAGATGAGGTAGTTCTGTCGAAAATTAGAATCGGACATACAAATCACACCCATGTTTACTTATTCAAACGGGAAGGAAGCCCCCAATGCACAGTATGTGGTGAAGATCTTACCATGAAACACATATTTACGGATTGATGAGCCTTCGAGAAATTTCGAAACCAAATGGACATTCATGGTCCATGGGTGGAAAGCACTGAGATTTCTTAAAGCTACAAGTCTGATTAAAAAAATATCAATAATGTAAATAACATTAAAAGTGCATGTGTGCTTTTGAGTGTGAGTGTGTGTATGTATGCATGTGTGTGCATGTATGTATAGATATGTATATATATGTGTGTGTAAGTGGGTGTGTGTGAGTGTGTTGGAGAAGTGTATTCTATAATTTCTTAATCTTTATATATATATATAATTTCTTAATCTTTATATATATATATATATATATATATATATATATATATATATATATATATATATATATATATTGATATAATAATTCATACAAAAATTCTTTCCTAACGAAATATTCTGATGCAAATATTACCTTCTGATACGTACATATGGATCTTAAATAACTCTTATATAAATAGGTAACAATGACCAAGTGGTTGAAATGGCATTAAAAAAAAATAAATAAAAAATATTTCTCTTCACAGTAGCTCATACATTTTTTTTCCTTATTTATATGTCTGTTCTAGAAGTTTATATATATATATATATATATATATATATATATATATATATATATATATATTTGTTTGTCTAAGGTATGTGGAGATTGTGTTAACGTGAGGATTTTTATCCGTCCAAGGTTCATTCATGTAATTTGGCAATAATTTATGTTAATATTTTATTTATATTTATTTATCAACATTAATTTAGATGCCAGAATAATTTTGGATTGATGTTTGTTAAGTTTTGGAACTATAACTACCACTACTAATTTATTTCTATTCGTAATTACGAGATACGACTTAGACAACTTTTTCAGGGTTTGATTTCCAAATGCTTTAACATTTCAATTGAAGTGGTCGGGGCAAAATAGTGCAAAGCAACATTTTTAACAAAATTTAACTAGCAAATGCTAGTAAAGTATTACTACATCTTGTTGTCCCAAATTATTTCAACTGATAGTCCCACATAATATCCAACATATAGCAGGTACAGTTAAGTTTTGTTAAAAATGTGTCTTGGCACTATTTTGCCCCGACCCCTTCAATTGTAATTTTTTAAAAATAATTTGATAAAACTTTTGAATATGAATCTCTGTTAAGTTAAAGGTAATTTTTAATCTTTAACTCTCAAATGTTAGGCGAAACATAATAAATAGGTTGCATATTAAATGATAAGGTATCTCTTTTTAGAACTTTTACTTTTATAATGGTGGACAAACATTATTTCTCTTTAATCATTTATTCCATAAGCTTTGCATATTTCACGTTCTCATGAGAAGCATTACTAATTTTATTTTACAGAAAGGAATTTCTTAGCTCTATGCTCCTAAAGATGTGACAAATATTGAGCCTGTCAAATAAATTTATTTTGAGGGATAGAGTGTTTTAATGTGTGGTTGGGGTTCATTAATGGCCCACTCCTGGACCCAGTATTAGTTACTGTCATTAATAAATTCAACGGAGGCCCGGTGGCCGTGAGCGTTAAGGCGTGAGCACTTATCACTCCGTGCCAAAGGGTCGCGGGTTCGATTCCCACTAGGGGGTGGTGGCTTTTATTTAGAAAAAAGAAAAGGCATCAGCCATATCCTGGCTAGAAAAGGGTGGTAACCTGTAGATAACCCGTCCTAAAATTCGTAGTTTATAATAAATGGACGTTAAAATTTAATAATAATAATAATAAATTCAAAATAAATGTGTATTTTATTTATTTACTGGTTTAGGATTTTTTTTATTTTCGTGGAAGTAATTTTTTTTATTGTTTTAAGTAAATATTTAATTAATATTTAAGTAAATATTTATAAAGATAAATATTTCTTTTAAGCTGTTTGAATAAACTGAAGAAAAAAATTTACTTTTCTTTTCACAGATCCATGTTTTTTTTTTTAAACTTTTGTTCCTAAGTCGTTCACATACTTCAATAAACAGGATTGTGATACATGAATGGAAAGCTGGTTAAATGAGGAAGTTTCTCTGTAACCCGGTAATCTCAGATCCTGCCCATTGAGGAATAACGCTGTGAAGAAATATCAAGAAAATGTCAGGAAATTTAGAATAGCTTTCTTTTGGTAAGATCGACATACTTACATTCATTCATTTTTACGTTTACTATCAACTATTCTTATAGTAAATTTACTCAGCTATCGATTGGTTTCACTTCCTTTCTAGTAGAACCACCTGGAACGGAGCTACGACGATTATTTTTCTAAAAACCACGTTTGTCTCGATAAAACCATAAAACAACGTTTTCTCCCTTATGTGTGAGATTTCGGAAAATCGTCATAGAACATTTTTTGTTCCCCTAAAGGTCTTCTATCACCTCCCACAGTATGACTAGACATTTACGGGACACCCTGTATATATATATATTCCTTTTTTCAGTTTTTTTTTTTTTTTTACTTAAAGTTATGTTGTAGTTCTATTTTTCGAAGTTGCCATTATGAATACTAAAATTTATTCATTATTAAAAGGGGACGTTTCCATACAAACCTTTAAATTTGCAAATAGCCCTTTTTGCTGTGCAGCAATAAATAAATAATAATAATTTGTACTCAGGGAATTTGTTGTGTCTCAAAATGAATACTCAGTGAACTGATCAGGAGTTACTATTAAAAATTAACACAGTTTCTGGGAGTAGGCGTCAATTGAGGTCCTTTTATGTGAGAGTTGAGCATAATTTTGAGCCACTTGACGGTTGTCATGCATATCGTGATTACAGAACATCCTATGTGGATGAAATAGTAATGAATACATTGTTAAAAGAGCACGTGATTTCGGTGAACGAGATCCGAGTGGTACTCAGGGAAAGAGAAACATGACAGATCCTCAATCGGCTTTGGGTGTGTCGCTAAGAAGTGGAAGCAGCTGAGCTTGGCAGAGAATGTTTATACAAAACAAGATAAGTTGAAAAGCTGCAACTTAAGCCCGAATAAGCACGGAAAGCGGATGAACGGTAAGCACATTTCGGAGACAGCTTTTAGGACTTTCGAAGGCGTCCTTCGACTTTCGGGTCCTTCCTACTAGTTGCATGGGCGTATATAGAAAATAATTTCGGGAGGGGCTGGGAAAATTTCGGGGGGGGGCTGAGACCATTTCCCGGGTATGGAATACGAAAAATTTAGAGCTTGGAATAGTTTTAGGCAACTAAAACGCTAGGTATTACGCGTAAAATAAAATATTTTTTATGAACTAAGTGATCTTATTTAATTTATTTTTAAGGGTTTTACGACAAGTTTTTACCATCAAATCAAAATTTCGGGGGGGGGCTGAAGCCCCCTCATCCCCCCCCCTTATATACGCCCATGACTAGTTGCCGAAAATGACCCTGCTGATTTTTAAACTTGCCCCCCCCCCAATTCTTTAATGAGAGTTCTAGTGCCTAGTTTTCTGGAGCAAGAACACGAACTGTATTTCCCACGAAACTAGGTAAACTAATTTAACATAACAAAATAAAGAACAATCAGCGTGATCGGGTAATAAATATTAGGTGTTTACAATATACTAAATTATTATGTACCCATAAAGGCTTTAAGTACTTGCAATGAAACCCGCTTTATACTATCCACATACAATGAGACAGTTATGAAAATAAACTGAAGAAAATGTGGTTACTTAATTTTTGAGTTTGAGCGGAACTTATGATAAAAACATTGTTTGCGTGCACCACTCTGCGTCGGCCCGGAGTGGACATGGCCGAGATTGGTGAGCATAGTGGTTGCGGTGGCAGCTTTAGAAACCGGCCCATTTCACTCACTAATATGCGAGCGTTTAAAGGGTCAAGGAAAGCCAGGCATGGGTAAAATATGGACCCCATGCTAGCTATTTCCAAAGAGAACTTGACCCTTATGCCTCAAAACAATTACGACAAAATTATTCTTTATTAAAACATTTTATGTAATTGGCAGTTAGTAAGAGACCATCGCCAAAGTTGCTGGACTCAAACAAATAAATGAATTATGTAATTGGTATTCCAGCCAAACAAGAAAGTATTTTGGTATAGGGTAAGAATCTCACTTCTAAAAATATAAACCTTTCCATTAGGTTTAGTTATTCACTTTAACGTTGTCTATTTAGTAACTATCGTAACTATAATAGATATGTAGCAATGAACTGGTTGCAAAATGCAGCACGGACATTGAAGCTACAAAAATGTCTTTTACTCACAAACATTGTGTTAAGAAACGTATTAAAACTTTATCCTTTCTTTTTAGCACTTTCCTCCGAAGGAAAGTAGCTATTGAGGTTGCACTCATGACGGAATTTTTGAAAAATTTCTTCAAATCTTTATCGATCCTACCTAGTAGACACCGAAAATGACCCCCGTTAAAATTTACATATATATATATATATATATATATATATATATATATATATATATATATATATATATATGTGTGTGTGTGTGTGTGTGTGTGTGTCTGTTAACACGATAGCGGCCAGAGTTTTTTCTTCACGAAACGTGGTATATAGCGTTCAATTAGCAAACGATTGAACGAGTTCGTTAACCACCAAAATCGGTCCACCGGGAGGGCGGGTTTACCCCAGACCCAAAACACTAATTCGACCATGCCAGCCGTAGTTTTTGTTATATTTCAACGAAACTCGGTATTCGTTATGTTGATCTAAAGATAGAAATACATTGTAAAAATAAACTAACTCGGTTCATTAGAAGGGGGGGGGGGTTTACTCCGAACCTAAAGTACTAATATACTCATACCGGTCGTAATTTCTGCTGTATAGTAACGAAACGCGGTATACGTCGTGGGTATCTCATGATAAAGAAGTGTTGTAAAAATGAAGTAAATCGGTCTATTGGAAAGGAGGGTTTACTTAAAACTCTGTTTCATTAGAATTTGCCCGTAGCCAGACGTAGGTTCCCAAAGCCGCCGCGAGGAGCGCTATCTCCCACTAGGGGGACTGTATTCATTTTCTGCGTCAGATCAAAAGCCGGAAAATGAAGTTTTTTTGTATTTATTAAGTAATACAGTATCATGTATTAACATAACTCTGGAAGCAAATTATTTACAAAATTAATAATTGAACAGTTCTCATAAGAAATGTAAATGAGCAGAACTATTCACGTTTTTATTTTATTTACATAGGTTGTTTACAGCAAATTATTCAGTAATGTAGTCTAAACTACAAAAATTCCGAAGAAAGTGCTTAGTTATGCAGCTCCTGCGAGACGGACTTTTTTAATCTATGCGGACAGCACAACAGGAATGTTGGGCCGGGTACAGTTACATAAAAAAATAATTGAAATACAAACATCTTGTCATTTACCATCCACGTGCTGTTGGCGTATTAAAAGAGTGGAAATCTGTAGGTGTGCCGGCTTTAATAGCTTAAATGTTGATAGGCCATAAAAAATAAATAAATAAATAAATAAATAAAAAAAATAAATAATATCTAGGGAAGTGTCAGTTGTCGAGAAAGGTGGCGGCGTTTCAATAAAATAGCGGATTACGTCTGTTCCGATAAGGGAATTCCCAATAAAAGAGAATTCTTCAAAGCCTCCTTAGTGCTCCATGTAATCCGAAGAATACTTTCTGGGTTTCCTCCTGCCTTTTCTTCTGTCAAAAATAACTCAATAGAACTAAAAATATTTGTAGCTAAAATCATCTGGTTTAAAAAATTAAGAAACGTTTGTATTGCTAACTATTTATATATTACTGATAATAGAAAAACGTATGAGTAATGTTAGGGGCAGGCAGAGCCCCTAGCAGAAAATCTCTCTAAATAACAATCTCCATGATGCCAATAATATATACACCGGTGAAGCACTTGCTAGTTTGCAGGCAGTGAAATTAGCTGAGTACTCAGAAAAATCAAAATTTTTAATCATAACAGACTCGATGAGTTTATTAAAATCTATTGAACATACAACCTCACAGAACTCAGACATCATTTATCGCATGCCAAATAAGACACTTGCTCTCATCTGGGTCCCTTCTCACCGCGTTATTGGTCTGAACGAGAAAGCAGACGAAGGGGCGAACTCAGCTAGAGAACAGGTCGAAGGGGTAATATTTATTAATACTATCCCTGTGGACTGAAGATTGGTTAAAACTATTTATTTATAATTAGATTCGCTGCACCGCAACGTTGGCGATTTGCAAATTTGAAGGTGTGGATGGAAAGGTCACCTTTTAAATCTCTAAGTTTTTAAAAAATAATAAATAAATTATAATATTTTGTAATGATAATTTCAAAAAAGTAGAAATACAACATGAATTTTAATAAAGATAAAACTGAAAATTATATTATGGATAATCCTAATTGATAAAGAAAACAAACATAAAACAAAACAGAAAAAATAAAAACAACAACAAAAGGGTAATTTACTTAAAACTTGTGATATGTACCTGTATTATGTAAATGTTTAAAAATTGTGTCCAAGTAATGGCTACCATCGGTCAGAAGTACTGTAAGGTCAGCTGGTATGTGTAAATTATCGTCTTCTGCATTCTGTAAATAAATGTCTTATGGTCTGTAGTTCGTTGCACTGTCTACATATCGGTACGTCTTGTTTAGTCATTAGGTGTCCGTGAGTAAGTCGGGAATGGCCAATATGGAGTCGGGTTAAAACTACCTCTTCTCTCCGGTTACCTTTTCCTGGATGGCCATTCTACTAATGTTTGTTTAATTTGGTGCAATTTATGCAATGTGCCGTTAGGTATTCGTACGTTGTCTCGTGGTATTCTATATAAAGTAATTTAGTTGCTAACTTGGCTTGTCTGTACTTTGAGTAATGTCCACAGGTCCTGGTATTATAGTATACCAGTGAAACGTATTTGTTTAAATTTTGGATTCGAATAGCTTCATTTAAAATTTTGATAGCCAAAGGGTGTGTAGTGTATGTATTGGTTAAAATAAAAAAATCATCTTAGAAAAATTAATGAGGATGTAAAGCAATGGACAACGACATACCAGCAAAATAGGAAAAATGAAGCGCTGCTCATAAGACTACAAATTGGCCACACCAAACGCAATCATTAATGTGGAACATATCCTACGCCACTGTCCTGTTTTCCCACGGACGGATAAAGAGAAGCCCACAGTATCCCACAAAGAAGCATTAATAAATAACCTTGAAAGTATACATAAGATAACTAACTTTTGTAAGATTATAAAATTATAAGTGTACAAAAAAAATGCATCGGCCTGCCAATGAATCTTCTTGAGTAAAGGCAGAAAGTTAAAATAAAATAAATAAAAAGTTTAAAATTAGGAAATTTTACAAGGCAACTGGACATCCCTTCTGATTGCATATTATTTCTAAAAGAGCCTTTTAATGGTGATGGTTATCAGGTTCAAGAAGGGCGTTTCAGGTAAATACGAGTTCTCTCCTTGAGACATTGAAACGGCTGAATGGTGGAAGCTTCTTGGCTAGAGGGACTTCTTAAAAACTTGGGAAAATGAAATTAAAAATCCGCGACTGGGATTCGTTCAAACACTTCAACTTCTTACGATCAAAGATTTTCAACTACTTTAAAATCTTTACTTCTTGAATTTTGAAGATCAGACTGCTCACTTTCGTATCGGTTAACTCGAGATAAATGGAAGAAGCCCTAGAAACAAATGGAACCCCAAGCAACCATTCGTCGCATATTTAATTATCAAAAAGTCTATTGAAATATGGCAGGTCTTGGGCTCGTAATGCTCTCGAAATTTATGTTTAATTGAGTCAAAATTTCGAATATTCAAAGAAATTACATAACTACAATGAAGCAAATTACAAGATATCATTTGAGAAACCGCCACAACTGACAGATTCGAGTGACAAAACAAACTCCAAAAGTACTCTCGTTTTGATTAATGGTCTCGAAAAGATAAAAAATTTACAACAATGATCTAATGAAAAATACGAATACCGTCGTAATTAGCATTATTCTGTTTAAGTTATTTAGATATTTCTCTAAGAAATTCCTGTTAGTAAAATTTCTAATCCATCTTATCTGTCAATTCTGTCCGTCATCTAAGAAGTATATATACTCAGGTATATTTCTCAGTTTTACTTAGCAGCAGGAGAGCTCAACAGGTATGTTAACGTTTTTAAGTATGTTTCATTCAATAAAAAAAAAATGAATTCCTTAAGATTTAGGTGCTATTAAAAATAATAATAATAATTTATAAATAATAAAATAACTTGAATATTCTACTCTACACTAAATCCATTTTTATCGCAAGAAGCATTTGTTACTAAGTATATATATATATATATATATATATATATATATATATATATATATATATATATATATACACACTATTAGGTTTCAGTTTAAAGCCTAGTGATCATTTAGCCAAAGTTCTAATGTTATGAATACCAGGTTTAATTCCTGTCAATTTCAGTTATCAAAATTATTGGCAAAATTAAATATCTTTCGTTTGGAATTCTTTCTTCAAAAAAGAATCTTAGATAAGACATAATAATATTTATTTACCTATGAAAAGTGAGGAAATGTCAAATTTGAAGATATGATATATCTTTATATCTGTGGAGATATATCATATCGGTGACAACAATTTTTAGAACATTTTATTACATGCAGAAATTCTAAATAAACTTTCACTTTTGTGGCACATAACAGAAAATAATCCATCGAAATAATAATGCAATAAAAACCTAGTTATGTGCAATTTATCTGACTATGTATTACTTCTTTCTGGACCAATAGTCAAAGACGCATCTGTAGTAACGTAGCTTAACTTGGGTGTTAAAAGAGAGCACGCTAATTTTTGAAGGAAAACTTTAGAACAACTCTAACAAAAATAATTGACTGCTTAAATTGAAATAATTTCAAGAACACATTTTTGTTAACATATACGTTTTTTTGTACTTTCTTGTACTTTACTCGCTCACAACTCGTAACGTATTTACGCAAGAGACCTTTGTAATTAAATTTACTATAATATTCTATTATTTAGAAATGTTAATGTATTCACTAATTTCCCAAAATATCAATAGATATTAAGTATTAAAAATATAAATATTAAAAAAGCCATTTTTCATATATTTTTTCGAGAGCTTAAAATGCATTAAGACTTTTATATTACAGGAAACAAATTGGTTGTAATAAAACAATCCGCCAAATTTTGTTTAATTCGGATTGATATTTGTTTGTATAATAATTTTGCAATTGAGGTATCAGCGAAAAAGTTTTTTTACATTTATAGCATTGATTACATAAATCAATGTATCACAATTAAGACAATCCTTTGAATTTTTAGCAATGAAACAAACCAAATAATTCTTACATAAACCACAAGCTGATGGACATTGATCTTAAAAGAGTTCAATAAAATATCACTTTGACATTACTTTTAACTTTTATTTAGTGCATTAGCCAAATGGTTTTATTCTATAATGCACATAATAAATGTTGTATTAGCGTTAGCATTTTGACCTTTCAGTAATTTCTGAATAAGTAATTATGGGCCGAAAGCTGAAATGTTGTACAGCAATGCATTAAATAGTTTTCAAGTAAATGAGTAATGTTACACGGCAAGGGTTGGTGTTCCAGAATAGCCATTTTTAACTATTTCATAATTTATTAAAGTTAACAAAATCAATTCCCTGACATATTGGCTTCAATTATACTTAATGAAAATGGAATATGTTAAATAATTGTATTGTGAAATTAAATGATCAACCTTCAGTGTTTAAATTATTTTTTTCACGCAATCAAACCGCTTTCGCCACAAGGTCACTTCATCAGTTCCAATAGACTGGGTCCGTCCATTCGTGTGACTCTCGCAGCAGAGTCTGCGTGCCACACGAGTAAATTAAATACTTTTTGATATTAAGTAACCGTATAGATCATAAGAAGTAAACAATCGATGAACGGCTTACGTAAACAATAAAATTTCACATTTATTACCCCTTAAGTGGTGCTGAAATGCAATTTTTAAGTTATAATTAATATATCTTACTTTCTTTCTCAACATTAGTTTAAACGAAAGGAATGTTAGCCCTTTAAGCTTTTGGGCATAGATGCAAATTATTGTAATCTTGGTATTAAACAATTTTTGCTGTTTGCAATGGCAAACAGCTGTCCGAACAAATGTGCAAGTGAGTTTCATACATTGCACCACTATGAGAAACTTAATAAATCTGAAAATGTAAAATCCTTTTGTAATGTAAATTCCTGTAGATTTTAATAACTAGTAACGAATAAACGTCGTGGCAAAAATACAAAACCAACTCCAAAGTTCATTCAACTTTTCAACATTTTTTGGGCATTTTCTTTTTTAAACAAAGAAATAAAAAGGAATCATTTTATTAAATTGGAGCACCTCTTCTTCTTGCGATGGACTTAATAACTTATAGACGGGAGTTGTTGTTTTTTCAGTAAAATAAGTTTAAATTTATATTTTGTGTGAATGTATGCTTTGTAACGGAAACCTGCTTCTTTTGGCTAAAAAGAAAGAAGAGATTCCAACTAGCTCGTTCAATTTAAATTAAATTGTGTCAGGAAAAAAAACTAAGTGAAAACACTTTGAAAAAAAAAATGTTGTTTTTTATTTAATTTGTGAATAAATGTTTTCCTTATCTAAAGTCAAAGTCAAACTGAAGAAATTCAACTTGTATTCCATCAGCTACCCCAGCCATTTTATTTTACAGTAAATGTCACGTCAAAACATTCAACTGATTATGGATATAGTCAAAACAAAATGGCAAAAATAAAATGCTTGCTAGAAACAATCGAATAAATGTTTTCATTCTTTTTTTTATAATTATATGTGCTCCGACTGCGAAGGCCATTAGAACCAAGCTATACGTTGTTATTAATAAAAAAATATATTTTAAATACTATAATATCTCTCTCGAGACCTATAACTTCATCTCTTAAGTCAATAAAAAAAAATTAAATAAAATAGTTTCGATACCATATACACTGCATAGTAGGTCATTATTAGACATTACTCTAAATGGACAAACTATTCAAGAAAAAAATGTTATTAAGTACTTAGGACTTTATATTGACAACAAGTTGAAATGGAACTATCACATTACCAACTTACAAACACGACTATTTTCAATAATAAATGGACTATCGATGGCTCTAAGAGTCAGTTGGGGTCTTAATTCTGACGCATTAGCCACAATCTACAAAGGGGGGGTTGTCCCCATTTTGACGTACGGGATTGAAATATGGGGCCATGCTTTAAGTGTGAAAAGAAACTAGAACGAGTACAGCGATTAGCTGCGATTAAAATATCCAGGGGACATCGTACATTATCTTATGAAGCATCATGTGTTTTAGCTAACGCATTGGCAATTCACATCAAAGCTGAGGAAATAATAAGGCTACATAGGTTATTGAAATTGAAAGAAATTCCAGAAGACTTTACTTATCAGAATATCACACCACAAGACATAGAACAAGACATACGGTTCACGAACTGGCTACACCATAAAGACAACATTGTACCGGCTGACGATGTAGAAACAACATGGACTTATCACATTTACACGGACGGAAGTAAAAGCAATGACTGTGTTGGTTCTGCATACATAATACTAAAAGACGACATAACTATTGACAGAGGACAATACTTTGCAATTATAAAAGCATTAGAAACACTATATTCCATCAGTCACGACGGAGACACATGCATAATATACACTGACAGCAAGACAAACATAGCACGAATATACAACAGCCAAAATCATAACGAACAGACTGAAAACATTAGAACACTACTTATTATGCGTAAACAGAAAAATGTGACAGTTACAATAACCTGGATTAAAGGACATTCTGGACTATTAGGGAACGAGGCAGTTGACTTACTCGCAAAATCAGCATCAAAAGACACGACATTACCTATATCTTACTCTAAACTTACATCACAGACTATAAAATCACGACTAAGAGACGAATCAATGCGAAAATGGGACGAAAGATGGGCGAACACAACTAAAGGAAGACATTTACACAAATTCATACCTACAATACTCAAGAGACAAAAATTAACACTAAACAACTTTAAAGTAACACAATTTATATCAGGACATGGACCGACGAAAAGTTATTTATACAGATTTAAACGAATCAGAAATAACACATGTAAATGCGACAATACAACTGAATAGACTTACGACCACCTTCTGTATGACTGTACATTACTGGACGGACCCAGGACAAAACTGATTAAGGACATTACCTTACAGGACGGAACTTGGCCCGTTGACAAACCTGACTTACTATTTACATATCTCAAGGAATTTGATGCATTTATTAAGAATTTGGACCTTGCAACATTCAATGAAATCATCAGATTGTACACATATGTAACTTATTACATATGTATATAATTCTTTATTTGTTTTCTTTACTTGTTTTTTTTTCTTTGTTTTTTTGTTAGTTTTTCTTTTTTATTATTTTCAATATTGTGTTAAATATTAAATTAAAATGTCTTATACATCTATGTACGTAATCAAAATACGTGCAGTATCCAAAAGGATGGCACTCGTACTTTAAATAAACTCCCACGATGGAGGGTTACTCCAACGTGGAAAACAGGAAAAAAAAAATAGTAGGTCATTATAACATTTAAACGAGAAAGAAATATGATAAAAATGCCTTTACTTATCATTATAAATATAACCAAAGAAATAATTTCATTAGGAGTATAATAACAAGAAATAAAAGAAAAAACAATTTTTATAAATAGTATTCTACAATAGCTACTAGTTTACAAACTAAACTCTCAAACAAATAATTATTTTCTCATTTTAAATTACAGATAAACTAATCATGAAGACATTTATATTACTCTCTGTTCTGGGCGTTGTTTTGGCACAATCAATTGATGATTGGATGAACTTTAAGGTATGTTTGTTTAGATTAACATGGAATAATGGCTGTTTATGATGATGAATTCTCCAGAAAGTAACTAGAACCCATGAGAATTGTCTTAAATTTATACCTTCGTGTAAACATGGGGCTATGTTCTCTATTTCAGGGAGTGAGTTCTTCTGAATATTTTCTTTGGTTGAGTAGGATATGCCAGTACATTCTAACCTCCAATAAGTCAATATCTTTAATACAAAAACAAAATCGAAAACATACTCCTGAACAGAAGGCATATTCCTGACATTTCTTTATAACATCCTGTACGTTTTTTTATAAGTACAAAGTCTGTTCAAAATGCATCTTTCTAATTCTCTACTGCCTAATTTTTCTATATACATTTGACCTAAAATATTATTAATCGATTTGAAAAGTAGGTGTATTCGAAACATCTACTGACAAACATTGGAAGGAATCGGGACATTTCAAAATATATTGTAAAGACTGAATTCCTGCAAAACATTAATTAAACATATCCCTGTAAAATCCATTCAATTTTACATTATAATAATAACATAAAATCTTAAAATGCAGAATTCTGAAAATCCATGATGGAATTTTATTTTTTAGCAACTTCATGGAAAACGATACAGAAACCAGATCGAGGAAAATTACCGTAAGAGCGTTTTCCTTAAGAATAAAGAAAAGATTGAACAACATAACAGAGACTATGAAAACGGCATTGTTTCCTTCCATATGAAGATGAACCGCTTTGGAGACTTGGTATGCCTCAAGTATCTTGAATAATTTTCAAATTAACATCTAATTCGCATATTATTGGGGCCTAACAAATTTAAAATCAATCATTTCAGAACGCCAAGGAGTTCAAAGCCCAAATGAACAGATACAAGAGTTCAGGAACTCGACCGAAGGTAGGTGGTTTGAAATTCGTAGCTCCAGAAAACACCACAGTCCCAGACTCTATTGACTGGAGGGAGAAAGGAGCTGTCACAGCTGTGAAAGACCAGGGAGGATGTGGATCGTGTTGGGCATTCAGTGCTGTAAGTAGAAGTCATTAACAAGGGATCATTACATTCAGTTTATGTATAACAAAGAGACACAAGTATAGAGGATCATTGTTGGAGGACTACTTCGACCATGTACAAGTAATTATTATTTTCGTTACTCCGACTGTTTCGGGTACAATTTATGAATTTACTGTAACATTTTCAATCATTTTTTGTTTCATATTTTATTCATACAATCGATAATATATCTATAAATGCCTAAGCAGAATAAAATGACTGTTTCGCTAGTGTTGAGCGAGCTGCACTGGCGACTTATTCCACCTGTACTGTGGATGTGTGGTTGTAGTCGGAAAAAGTATCGAATACAGTCCTGACTATGAGATTATGACCACGAAAGTACTTTTGCTAATAAAACATATATAGATTGGGAGTTTTATAGTAAATACGTACCGATTTCTTCATGTCCTCTCATAACACAATATTATTTTTTATACATTATTTTATAAATAACTACTTGTTTTCTTTTCTATATATCACCAGTAACCCTACGATAAAAGGTGAGATATTATTTAGGTGAATGAACCTTTCATTAAACATACATAAATGATGATTATTATATTCTTGTATTTTTATGATCATATGTGCGTGTGTCTTTATTTCCTACCGCGGGAAATTCTCACTATCAAATAGTGTAAACGTGAAATTTGTTTAGATTGGAAATACCGGCAAGATACGTTACAAAATGCCCCCCCCCCCCTGAGCACTCTAAAAATTGCATCGTCTTATAAAGAGTAGCTCTCCTACTTTGATGCTATGTATGAAGATTTTAATACTAATAATACGAAAATGTATGTAGGTATCTCTGTGTTAAACGTATGTCAATGAATTCCTTAACTAAAGAAGTATTTTCCTTTGTCCAAACCCTATCCAAATCCCGATACCTTAACTTCCACTCCCGGTGCCTGGACACGACAATCCCCTAATCAATAACTTATCTTCATCCTCCATTCCGGGTAACCCTCATCGTCACCTTAAGCGCAATTGGCCTAGAGATCTATTGTAAAATGCAAATATTGTAAATAGTCACATAAAAACAAAATGTAAACATCTGTTAAAATTTCATGCTAATAGGTTTTGCCAATGGGTTTTTGTTTTGTTTTTTTTTTTCCTATCGATAACTCATGACTTTAATTCATGAACAAAAGAATTATAAAAAATACTTTAAGTATTGTATAACTGACAAATAAAGATATATAAAAAAAAAAGTATTTTATAGAGGGACTATATACCAAAGGATAGAGTTAAAGTAAATTATATAAAAATAAATTAAATAAGGGAAACAAAATAAAGAAAAATGTATTGTTTAAATATAGTAATAAATTAAACAAATAATAGAAATTTAAAAAAAATCATACATATAAACCTGGAAGAGAAAAATGAAAATTTAAATATTCTAATACTATAATAATTAAAAAATTGAGAAATAAAAATGAATTACATATAAATAAGTAAAATATTTGAAATAATACCTTGTATAGTAAGATAGGTTGATATTTATTACATAAGAAAGGATGTTCGTCAAAACATTTACTTTTAAGCTACAAATTCATGCATGAGTAAAAAATTACACAGATAAATAAAAACATTGAATGATTAATTGAAATTGTTAAATTTAATAACAAAATGATAAATACAGATATATAAATAAACTTTAACTGTCAAGGAAATATCAAAATTAAAAATTCGGAAAATTGATAATCCGGCACTAATAATAGTTGATGCGTCGTTAAAAACGAAAAAAAAATTAATAATAATGAATTTTTAATACTTTAAAACGAATAAATAGACGGACATCAAGATTATTTCATCCAATATATATTTCAATTTTGTTTTAAACGTTTTATAGCCCCAAAAAAAATCTGGTTATAAATTCTTAGTAAATTAATTGAAACCCTTCTCTCAAAATAAGAAAAGCTCAGGATTTGGGGATAAGTAATCCTTTAAAATGATTATTTATTTTGGCATTAAGACAAAATACCGCAGTCGTGAGTTACATAAACATTTTTGTGAAGCTTAAGTGTTCAAGTATCGGGGAAACCTAAAAGAGTTAAAATTGTAATTGTGAATTCTTTGCTTAAACACAGAGCTTTTGCTAAAACTCCGGGAAAATATACGAATATATAAATCCCTATATTTAATGAACTTTATTGAACGAAGCCAATTTAAACTTTTGATTTCATTTGAATCAATAAAATTCGCAGACTGGATCTGTGGAAGGTCAACACTTCCTGAAGAAAGGAGAACTAGTCTCTTTGAGCGAGCAGAACTTGGTGGATTGTTCCGGGAAGTACGAGAACGATGGATGTGGTGGTGGACTCATGGATAGCGCATTCGACTACATAAAGGAAAATGGTGGAATCGATACTGAAGAATCCTATCCTTATGAGGGAGTTGTAAGTAGTAACATAACCTTGGTTTTTGCACATTCCAAATTATTTTAGCTAAGTTGCGCTCATAAAAACGTTTTGGAAAAACTTGTTATTATTTCTAAAATATATATACATTACATAGCTTGTGACCTTCGGTCTCCCAAAAAGAGGCAGTCTTGATATATACAAGACGCAAGGGTGCCCTCAACCGATGAGGAATATCTCAAGGTTTGGACTGCTCATTCCAAATATGGTGACTTTGAGGTCAGGTTTAAGCTTCGCAGTCCTTTGAAGTAAAATAAAAAAAATAATAGATTCACTGTAAAGACCAATGAGGTCGGAACTGGGCAGGCCATACCTCGCGTTTTAATTCTTCTTAACTAAAGGAGTAACTAAATGAAGTAGCTGCGTATAAGTTGCGTGGTCCATTTTATAATAATTGTGCCAATCTTCCGGTGACAATTTTAGTATGTTTTATAAGATTTATAAGGGGAAACGTTGTTCCTTTTTAATAACTATTCTTCTTTAACCTTATACTTCTTTCACGCTTTTTTGCGCAATAGTCAGAACGTTTTTTTTTTAATAATAGACGCGCGAAATGGACGAACAAAACATTCTCGCCTGATACCATGATTTATACTCTGAGGGTCTACTAAAACTGGCCTTCCGGAATAGCTCGCTAAAAATGTGTCCTGCTCCACCAAAGATGATTAGAAGAGGGAAGAACTAGTAGGCATCCAGGAGCTAATGTCGATGAAAGCAAATGTACTGTCAAATAACAAACAAAAAAAAACTCATGGTCTTAGTGATTGACAAGTGAATTGTGTTTTGCATACAAACTCATACTGTTTTGCAATATGTAAATGTTTAAGCCAGAGAGTTCAAACTCGATAAAATTTTAAAAATCTAAGGAATGAGTCCTATCCTGCTTAGAAAAGTATGGGAACCTATAAGAAACCCGGCCCAAAAATCTATGTTATCTTTAAATGATCGTTAAAATTGAAGTAAATAAAGCCATTTTTACTATAGAAGTAAAATATATCAAAGTATTAACATATAAGCCCCATTATTTCACCTTTATATATATATATATATATATATATATATATATATTCTTTACTTTTTACATAAGTCACATTAAAATCAGCAGCCCCTTTTTTTACATTCTGTAATCTAGGCTTTGTCATGTAGGTTGACAGTTTAATAATAATGCATTAATATTAATTTATCACAATACCATCATTAAAAAACATACATTTTTGGTCTGAGGTAAAAATCAATATTAGAAGGTGGTTTTAAGAAGGTTGACCTCAGATGTTTCTTTGTGACAAAAATTTCTAACTGTCAAGTTAAGAAAATTAATTTCTACGCCTTGAAATTTTATTTCTACCAATATCCTTCTCGCAGGATGGAGAATGCAGGTTCAAGAAATCATCAGTTGGTGCAACAATCTCGGGTTATGTTGATATTCCTGAAGGGGAAGAAGACGCTCTGAAAAAAGCTATTGCCACTATAGGACCTATTTCAGTTGCCATCGATGCTGGAGAAGAGTCATTCCAGTTCTATGCTGGAGGTAATAATCATATTAGAAACAATGTTAACTTCCTTGTCAAAAGCGTTGGTAGTGGTATGCTCTCAATGGTCTGTCTTTGTCAGCCATATTGTAGACTTGGTCCAAACATTATTTTAAATGGTAATGCATTTAGTAACTGCTTTGACATTGCTGGAGCTGTATTTATCTGTAATGGTGAATAGTCATGACGAAGCCCCTCGGTATGACAAAGAAGCATTCATTAGTATAAAATTTACAATTCATACATTTAATTAACTGATTTTGACTGGCAACTTTCCTTTCAAATGTAACGATTGAATATAATTGTGAATTGTAAATTTCTAACTGATGAAACGTATTTCAAACACGTTTGGGAAAACAAATATATTTTTCGAAGATAGGTTTCTATTAGAGGTTATTTATAATATTATTATAACATCATATCTCCAATTTTTTGTCTAATTTAAACGCCAAGATCTCTCATAATAATAGAACAGCAAAACCACTGGAAGACACATTTAATCGTATTGGATAAAATCATAACAGTCACAGGTGTTTGAAAGGCAATAAAAAAAATAGTTTACTTTTAAAATATTGAATTATGTGGCGGAAAGTCAATAAAAATAATATTTATTTATTTATAAGTGATTCGCATCTACTGCGATTACACTCCTTCAAGGTGGTACATGTATGATCCAATGAACCAGCATTAAGATGGGTATTTAATTAAATTATTTCCATAACCAGAGGTTTGGAAATGTCATATGCCTGGAAGCCTCTTGTGATTCAGCAGATGTCTTCAAATGTGAGTGTATAGTTTAATGTCCTGCAAGTAAGAAAGTATTGTGTTTATGTACTGGCTGCTGTCCCTCAACAATTCGTAACTGTCATGTGGGATATTTAGGTTTTATCGTCTTTTGCACTCCGTAAGTAGGTGGATAAAAACAATTAAAAATAAAAATAATAATTAACAAAAATAATAAAAAAACAAAAAATAGTATTGATTCAGCCGGGTTTGGTGGAAGGTTTAACTCCATGTGCTGTATATTTCAACTTTTTACTGATGTGATCAGATATTTATAGCTAAAAGTCCCTGAAGAGGTACCTAAATGGCGTGAAGCATGCAGAGCAGTAAATAAGGGATTTGGAGAAGACATAAACGTGTGCTTTTTTTATTAATATTGACCTTTCGGCAAATTTAAATTATTCAGTAACTTTATAAGTCACAATAAAAGTAATACTTTAAAATATTATTTTCTCCAAAATATTGAGTGTTTTTCACTTACTTTTCCAGGAATCTATTATGAGAGTGAATGTGATTCGGACGAGCTGAACCACGGTGTTCTAGCTGTTGGCTACGGAACCGAAGACGGCAAAGACTACTGGCTGGTTAAGAACTCTTGGAACTCCGACTGGGGAGAAAAAGGCTACATCAAGATGGCCAGGAACAGGAACAACAACTGCGGAATAGCTTCCGATGCTAGCTATCCAATTGTAGAAGTTTAGAGCTCTTCGTTTGAAAAAATCATATGCAATTGATTGTTTTAGTAATAAACGATTATTGAATAAAATAATTGTGTTTTAATAGTTCGATTGTCATAGAAACTACATACAAGAAGCTTTCAGGTCTAAATAATTGTAAGCCGGAATGAGAATAATTAATGATTACATAAATTTCCAAAGCAATAATTTGTTAAATAATATTACAACACAGTCTACATACAACTAAAACTAAAAAAAAAATAACAATAATAAAAAAACAAGTTTAACTAAAAATAAAAATAAAGCTGAAAACCTTATTGATAATATAACAGCTCCTAACAAACTGCAATAATTCCCTCATATCATAAATAGGTACTAATTGAGCACATTATATTCTTTTAAGCATCTGCCTCTACGCCGCACTATCTACAGGTTCCTTCTTGGTGTATCAGAAAATGGTTTTAGTGAAAATGAAAAAGTCAGCCTCCCACAGGCGAGACTAGAACACTGCGAGACCCATTTCACTTTACACTAAAAATAGTATTCCTGATAAAAACTTTATATATATAAACTTTATATATATAAAGTTGAGCCAATGGCCACGACGGGACTACTCATCCCGATTCTCAGATGAGATACAACTCTCAATTTGAGAGTCTCAAATCGTAAGAGCACCATTTACCTCATGTAAAACAATTTCTGGACGAAAAAAAACTACCTCATCGAGCCCTGCTCCTAATTGATAATGCACCATCACATCCTGACGAGCGTGTTCTATGCCTGAGGGGGGGGGGGGGTATATACCCCCCCCCCCCCCCCTCAGGCTTGACAACCTCGGTTAATCGGGATCTCGGTTGACCGGGCCTCGGTTAATCGGAACCCTACAGTATATATATATATATATATATATATATATATATATATATATATATATACAGGGTGATTCAGGTCTAAGTAGCCAAACTCTAGGAGGTGATTGTAGACATTATTTCCAACAAAAAATTTCATTTGATGTATGGTCCAATTCCGGAAGCAAAAAGCAGCTATGTCCAATTTTCTGGGATTTTTTTTTAACGTAGTCATGTTTTTTAATGAATAAGAAAGGATTATTCAAAAACTAGTCAAGATAATTAAATTCGAATTATGCCATCATAAAATAGATGACATTTCCTTTAAAAAAACATTAATTTAATTCACTAAAACTATTATTAAAAGATACTTTCTGGACGTCGGATAACGCACTTCTGTTTTTATGAATGAATCAGAGTTTTTTCGCGAATTTGTTTCTCAGCCCCCTAACGGACTACAGATTCAATACTTACACGAAAACTTCTACATTTAGTAAGCATTAAATCCATGCAAATGAAGTGGAGGTTTATTGAGGGATAAATTGAACGATTGGCCCCCTTTTGTCAAAAAAATGTGGAATGTAGTCTTGTTACTTTTAAATACCTTATGTGATGAAATTAGAAATTATTCATTTTTTATTGCCCAAACTGTCCGGCCAGTCCGGACGCAATAAAAAGTAACTACATGAAATGATTGGAAAAGTTTTTCATTTGGGAGATATGTTACATTTTGTGTTTTACAAATTTTCATTGATTTATCTTTTACACGATGTAGTTTGCACTGAAATATTTGCTAATATATTTGAAAATTTGAAATTTTCCGAAATTGCAATTGTCCCTTTATCAATTTGGGCAGTGGATCCATCTACTATCTAACAGCACTGGAGCTGTTTGCAGGACAGCAATCCATCAGGAACCATGAATCTATGTGCAATAGGTCTTCCAATGCAATAGGTCGATCTTGTGGAAGGAGGTTTAAAAATATGTTGAATCGAACCTGTCGGGAATCAGGATTGGCTGAAGAAGATATTCGTCCAAAATCCCGCACCTCACGTTAACTTGGAGCTGATACCTATTGTGTGATCTTCACAATGCATAATGATTAAAATGAGACCAAGTATGCGAATTGGGACTGTTAAATATTCCATTCCGTGTGAATTTGGCTTTGTCTGTCCACAAAATGTTTCGGCCGAACTGAGGATTAACATTTTTCTTCCCACAATGTTTTGCACAAATTTTAGTTTTGTTTCAAATTTTATTTGAAAACATTTCAAAATATGTGTAAGTTTTGGATTACAAGTATTTAACTAACCTGAAATATGTTTGAATTCTCCCTTCAAAATTTCTAGTCAAAACTGGGTGCCAAATACACCTCGTAAAAGACAAACCAATGAAAAATTAGAAATGTGACATATCGCTCAAATATCGTCTTTTTCAGTTACTTATGTTGCTTCCGGACGAGGCAAGGGATTCCCAAAGTTTGGCCACTAAAAAATGAATAATTTTTAATTTGGTATTTGAAAGTAACAAAACTACATTCCACATTTTTTAACAAAAGGGAGCCAATCGTTCAATTTATCCCTCAATAGACCTCCACTTCATTTGCATGGATTTAATGCTTACTAAATGTAGAAGTTTCTGTGTAAGTATTGAATCTGTAGTCCGTTAGTGGACTGAGAAAATTTTTTTCGAAAAAACTCTGATTCCTCGATAAAAACAAAAGTGCGTTATCGGACGTACATAAAGTATCTTTTAATAATTGTTTTAGTGAATTAAATTACTGTTTTTTTAAAGAAATTTTGTCTATTTTATGATGGTATAATTATAACTTAATTATCTTTAATAGTTTTCGAGCAATCCTTTCTTATTCATTAAAAAACATGACTAGGTTAAAAAAAAGAGAACATTGGACATAGCTCCTTTTCCTTTCGGAATCGGACCATACTTCAAATGACCGTTTTTGTTGGAAATGATGTCTAGAATCACCTCCTAGAGTTTGGCTACTTAGACCTGAATCACCCTGTATAGTAGATAATAATACATGTTGTTGCCAGTATTTTTTTATATTTTTCTCAAATTTTTGTTCTAGATATACTCATTATTGTTATTTTTCGCTTTTATCATTTTCATTCTCTACTACATATTAGAGTACGTAAATTACCTGACCATTTGTACATATGTTACAATTGAATAGGCGAACCGCCGAAGTTGCGAAGCCGAATAAATAAATAAATTCTATTGCCGAACGATCGATATATTGTCGAACATACATTGAGTAACAGCTTCCTCTGCCATAAAAACTCCGACTCTCAGGAACTGTGTCATCTTAGCGCGTTTCCGTTCGTTTTTTTTTGTTTGTTTTTTACGGCGCATCTACATCTAGGTCATTAGCGCCGACATCCAGGGTGCAGCGAGGAATTTTACCAGCGAGCCGTGGTTCCTGCCGGAGGTTGGGAATCGAACCAACCATCTCCCGCTTATGAATCCAAGGCGCTAGCCATTAGACCACGGGAGACCCCGTTTCCGTTCGTATCCCTAGAGTCATTTGTAAAGCTTAGAATCGAAACAGTTAATAACGAATCAATTAATGACCCTTTGCTCAAATGTATGGAATTAGCGAATAAGGCGGAAGGTCAATAAAAATACGCCACACACTTTCACACTTTTTATTTCTCTTCCCTACATGTTTCGCACCATTTTGGTGCCTCTTCAGGGAAATATAGTTAAATCATAAATTCAGCCTCAACTTGAGGAAAAGAACCTTCCACTAGCAGGGCCTCGTCTAGACTAGTCATTGACTGAACTAATCCAATATGGTGTCAAATAGTCAGCCGATCGATAATCGATCTGTCATATCTTTAAAATTGATTTTAATTTCCAGATGAAATATAGTCCTATAACACTTTTAAAAAAAAAAAAAAAAAAATCTATACATAACCCACCTTTTTCCTATTTTTATCAAATAAATTAATGAAAATATTTTTAAGATGGTGTATTTCCGTTTTTTTTTATTTATCTCTTTTTTTCTGTTTTTAATGATGTGTATGTTTTCTTTGATCTTTCTTTTCATTCTATTTCTTTCTTTCCCTAATATTCTGATGTTTTCAAAATCAAAATCATGACCATATTTTATAGCATGATAAGCCAAAGCTGTTTTATTTTCTCCATTAACAATATTTTGAACGTGTTGTTTGATACGTTTTCGGAGTATCTGTTCCGATTCCCCTATGTATGCTTTACCGCAGCTATTTCAGTCAATTTTGTATATATTGTACTTACTTTCCTTTAATTTCACTCGGCCCTTAATGTAACTGAAACTATTTTTAATTCTGTTATCATACTTCCAGGCGGTCTTTCCGATCCCTTTACAAATATGTCTGATTTTGTTTGATATTACGGGATTAAAATTGAAGGACAAATAACGGGCTGGTTCTGCATTCTGGTCTTTTAGAAAACAATTCACCTTTTTACTTAATTGATCAAAAATGTGTTTATTGTATGGGCTTTCACATTTCTCCAACCTATCCCTATTTGCATCCGCTTGAAGAGGCACCAAAATGGTGCGAAACATGTAGGGAAGAGAATTAAAAAGTGTGAAAGTGTGTGGCGTAGTTTTATTGGCCTTCCGCCTTATCCGCTAATTCTAGACAAATTTAAGCACATGTCAAGATATAAAATGAAATCTCAAGGCGAAGCAAGATCATAGGCGACGCAGCTGGCGAAGCTGACAGTATCCAGATTACTCCCATTAAGCACCGATTACTCTCAATCAGATCGCTATACTAAAAATTGCATATTGCCACATTTGTAGGACAATTAATAAGCTTTCCACAGAAGAAACAGTATCTATATGCCATGTGATATGCAAGAGTTCTTAGGCAATAAATGCCATTATATAAACACTTTACTGACCTACTTCAGGAACACAGGAGTGTTAACTTATTACTGTATTTGATGACCTTGAGCACTGTTATCTTTAAAAAATTACGTTTCAGCGAATATTAAGTGATATTTTAATTTACCCACTACCTTAACACATACACTTACATATACAAGCATGCTAGTGAGACCAAACCCAGAAGATACTGATCGTTGTGTTATCGCCAAAGAAGCGGAACACTCAATAAATAAATAATAAGCTTTCGAATTGATTCTTTTTATGTATTTCTCAGCCGGTTTCTCGATATCCACCAATTTATTAGAAAATCTTAAAGATTACCAACATAGTTTTTCCCATTTCCTGCAACAATGGTTATAGATATTGCCTTGAAAATGATCTCATTAGATTCCTCACGTCCAATTACATACGCAACAGTTACGATTTTGTTCGCATCAATTTCGCCCAGAAACCATGTACCGGTGGAAGGTTTCAGCTGGTAGATGGACTTGATCTTTGAAATTAAACAAATTATTTTCGTACCAACTATTAAAATCAGTCAATTCTTTATTATGCAAATATTTTCTCAGCTTGAATAGAAATTCTAGGGTGCCCGGGAAAAACAGTGCAAGTCATGATTTGCCTAAAATATGTTATGTCAAGTAAAGCCTAAAAGCGAGGCTCACCTTTTGGGAAAAACCGTCTAAGTCAAATTAAGAAAATACGTATTATCTTCCCAAAAGTAGAAACAATATAAAAAGATTGCCCAGATCGCTTTTTTACCATGTTTTATATTTTTTTCTGTATATATCTTAATTTGTAAATTATATAATACACAAAGTATTTTTTATAATCCTTATGTTCTTGAAGAGATAGGAAAAAAGCCCATTGGCCAAAGCCTATTAGCTTGGAATTTTACCTTAGGTTTACATTGTAGGTTTAGCTATTTACAGTTTTAAATTGCAATGGTTTATAAAAATTTGATTTCTGAAAATTCCAGTTTTCTGACTTATACTCCTTTTCTCAAGCATCCTAGAATTGTAAAGGAATACAAAAACAAATAAAAAAAGAAAAGGAAATACTAAAAAGAGAAACAAAAGATAATCAGTTGAAATACGAAAAAAGTCAGATCTTGTTTATGTTCTTCATTTTCCTAGTTATTTATATATCATCAAAATTTTTCGATAATGCCAAGTCATAGATATAGAAAGGAGTTCCTCGGATCCTCCTTATGAATTGCGAACAAATGTTTTTTTCTGCTCATCCCAGGTCCTTCCTTGTAAAATTATATTTTTAATTGGTCATAATATTTTTTGAGCCGTCTAAATATACATATATATATATATATATATATATATATATATATATATATATATATATATATATATATATATATATACATACATACATTTGAACCGCCGTTATTTTCATGATCTTTGGGTCCTGAAACGTTAAATTTCCCCGTCGTCACAACCGGATTGCGTCATAAGCGGGTTTCCTCCCTATAAATTGAGGGAGGAAACCCGCTAAAAGATCAGATACACAGTAGTGAGGGAACATTAGAAAAGGCACCCCTGAATACCCAGGATTAGGTCTATCTATGTAGTGTAGAATTACAGATGTAGCATTGATAACCGGATGTAGTCTAATGCTAATATATATGTGCCGGGAACCGAGGAAGTGGTTAGGAACCCTGATATCGGGCTTAGCATAAAATATACATCCGTCCCAGCCGTTCTACGCTATCCTAAGGGGTAGATTCGATCTGCATCCTCCCTCCTTGTAAAGAAGTTAGAAGGAGGTACCCAACACTACTTGGTCGCTAAGGAATATTCTTCGCTCAATATCTAGGAGGCATCTTAGAAATCAATGATTTTTTATACCTTCTTTTTTTATTTCAATAAAATACTTAAGAAGCGACTTATATAAAAGTTCATTAACTTGTGACTGAAACAAAAAAAAAAAAAAAATGTCTACTTGCCGGAATGCGTCATCATAGCGCGTAGTGCGTCATCTTAGCGCGTAGTGCTATCTTAGCAGGTAGTGCGTTATCTTAGCGCGTAGTGCTATCTTAGCGCGTAGTGCTACGGATCTTAACCTTAATGCTATTTGAAACGGTAAGAATAAAAACACTAAATGTTTTGTATTGTTTTTTCGTAAAAAATGTTGACAGGAGTAGAAATCTAAAATTGAATCTGACAAGCAAGATATTAGGCACCACAACAGAATAATGACAGTTTCCAAAGCGTAAATAACTCCTTCGCTCTATCCAAATTTCACTCCATTCCAAAGAAAACACTATTACAAATATGTTTCCTATTTTCTTACCTTATTTTACTAAAATTTACTGTTCAAAGCAACTAAAAAAATACCAATTGAGTTAAACAGAACAGTTTCTGTAAACAGACAAACATAGCACGCATATACAACAACCAAAATCATAACGAACAGACTGAACACATTAGAACACTACTCATTATGTGTAAACAGGAAAATTTGACAGTTACAATTAGATGGATTAAAGGACATTCGGGATTATTAGGAAACGAGACAGTTGACATACTTGCAAAATCATCCTCAAAGGACACGACGTTACCTATATCTTACTCTAAACGTACATCACTGACTATGAAAACACGGCTAAGAGACGAATCAATGCGAAAATTGGACGAACGATGGACGAACACAACTAAAGGAAGACATTTACATAAATACACTCCCACAATACTCAACAGACAAAAATTAACTAATTTATTTAATTAAATATATATATATATATGTATATATATATATATATATATATATAATTTTTATATTTTTCTAATTATTCATTTCCCACGACTTGCTGTTTACTTTCTAATTTTGTTACTTAACCTTGGCTTATAATTTATACATTTATTTCTTATTATTATTTATACATTATTTTATGGCAGATCGCCATCGCTCTGGGGCTCTTAAGGTTAATAAATAAATAAGTACGAACTTTCATTTTATTATTATTAATTTAATGGACTTTCTGCTGGAAGTCGTAAGAGTAGTAAATTTATATAGAGGCGATGAAAACTTGCCTCAGAGCTCTTAGTGGTTTACCGACTCGAAAATGAAACTTGATGGACAGAGGAAGAGCAAGTAAACTTTAGTTTGCTCAATTTCCTCAGTTTATATTGATGATGTTGTGCTATGACGGAGTTTGGTTGGCCTACGTGGGGCCATTATACTAAGAAATGCTCGACTAAACACCCTTAGAGGTCAGGCTTCTTGGCTAACATCAGTCGTAAAATATTGTTATCTATCCAATGAGGGCTAAAAAGTGTGGGGTAAAAGTATAAGAAGTGGAATTGTTCTTAGTGAAAACTTCAGATGGTGTTTTAATATTAAAACAAATTAAAGAGGCACAATTTGAAAGATATATTGGATTAAAATTTCTTCAGACTAATTTCAATCATTTATTCCCTTATCTTTTGTATTTTTCACGAAACAACTAACCCTAGCGATCTGAACGGAAACACGCTAAGATGACGGAGTTCCTAATCCGGAATCCTCAAAAGAGGATTGTAAGGCATATCTTAATTACAAAGAAGATCATCAACAAGGAAATACTTTGAACAATTAGGAATTTTAACACTGCCGTCGCTGTACATTTTAGCAATAGTAAAATATGGGAAAAATAACTTATCCCAATTTAAAATTCATGGAGATGACCACTACAACTCTACACGCCAAAAAGGAAAAATAAAAATTCAGAAACATATGTCATCGTTTTATAGGAGAGGAGTGGAGTTTTGTGGGCCATTCTAATAGGTTAATCGCCTCTAATCTAATAGGTACTCGGGATAAATAAATATAATTAACACACAGTTCTCTTGTACAGTAAATATCGTCGATACGAATGCAAAGTAACGAATGTGAAAAAAAGCCTCTTTCATTGTCAATCTTTACTAATTTCTGCTGGACTTATGTACGGCAAATTCTTGAATCTTAGATCACTCTATTAAAGGGAATGTATTCCACTATCAAAAGGTCAAATCTGCCGAATATTTTACTGTCCAAAAAAAAGTTGAATAAATGCTTTTCCACTCTGAAAAGTGGTAATTTTCACATTCGATACTTTGCATTTGTAGCGACGATATGACGGGTCAAAAGTTGATTGTTCTTCGCCTCATTGTCTTAGCGCGGTTCCTCCCTCCCCCATAAGGAGGAACCCCGCTTATAAGGTTGATACAATGAAACAATCCGGAAGTGCCGACAAGAAAATTTCGCGTTTCAGAACCCCTAGAGACCGAAAATAATGGTGGTTCAAATTTGTATATATATATATATATATATATATATATATATATATATATATATGTATATATTTATTTATATATATATATATATATATATATATATGTATATATTTATTTATATATATATATATATATACATATATATATATATATATATTTGTCTGTTCGCTCATTTCTGGCTTCCCTGATGGTCCGATTTTGATGAAATTTGGTACAAAAATCTGGCGTCCAATTTGAAAGGTCAAGTTCGTTAACCAGCAAAATCCGCCCACTGGAAGATGGCGTTTGGGGCGATATTCGCGCAAAAAAAATCGTAACGCTTACGTTTTTGAGTTCATAAGCTTGTAAGGACTCTTTTTATATGCTTCTTGGGCTAGGAAAACGAATGAACCCATTTTCAAGGCGATAGCTTTAACCGTTTTCGAGAAAATTGGAAAAATAGTTTTTGAATACCGTTTTTGGTTTGGGTACTTAGAATCACGGGATTCAGTTGAAACATTATCTGCATGTTCTTCTTTCATTAAAACTAATATGTTGAAAGTTTTGTTACGTTTGGAGTTAAGGAAGGGTTAGAATAAAATATTTTATTAACAGACATGAAAAGTTTTGGGAACTTTGTATACTTTCATTAATATCTCGAACACGGTTGGGAAATCGTGGTACGTAGATAGAAACTATTTGAAAGCTTACTAAATTTTCTACAAAAAAGATTCTAAAACTATTTTTGATTAGATTATGTCAATCGGAGAAATAAGTGCTTAAATCTTCAAATACGTCTGTTTTTAGCGCGGTTCCTCCCTCCCCCATAGGGAGGAACCCCGCTTATAAGGTTGATACAATGAAACAATCCGGAAGTGCCGACTAGAAAATTTCGCGTTTCAGAACCCCTAGAAACCGAAAATAAAGGTGGTTCAAATTTGTATATATATATATATGTATATATTTATTTATATATATATATATTTGTCTGTTCGCTCATTTCTGGCTTCCCTGATGGTCCGATTGTGATGAAATTTGGTGCAAAAATCCGTCGTCCAATTTGAAAGGTCAAGTTCGTTAACCAGCAGAATCCGCCCACTGGAAGATGGCGTTTGGGGCGAAATTCGCGCAAAAAAAATCGTAACGCTTACGTTTTTGACTTCATAAGCTTGTAAGTACTCGTTTTATAGGCTTCTTGGGCTAGGAAAACGAATGAAACCATTTCCAAGGCGATAGCTTTAACCATTTTCGAGAAAATTAGAAAAATAGTTTTCGAATACCGTTTTTGGTTTGGGTACTTAGAATCATAGGATTCAGTTGAAACATTTTCTACATGTTCTACTTTCATTAAAACTAATATGTTGAAATTTTGGTCACGTTTGGAGTTAAGGAAGGATTAAAATAAAATATTTTATTAACAGACATGAAAAGTTTTGGGAACTTCGTATACCTTCCCTAATATCTCGAAAACTGTTTGAAATATTGGTAAACGGAGGGTTACCATGCGATAGCTTACTAAATGTTCTACAAAAAAGATTCTGAAACAATTTTTGATTAGGCGATGTCAATCGGAGAAATACGTGCTTAAACTTTGAAGTAATTGATTTCGTTTATTTGAACGGTTATTCTTTTTTGTTTTTATTCCTTGTTATTTTGTCATTTCTTATAGTAGGATAATGTATTTGACAATAAAACAGATTAATAAAAATAAGAAAAACAATTCATTGCTAGAAATATATCAGGCTGTACCGTATGAAATGTCAGTTTTGGATTTGCCGATTTCCTTCAAATGACTTGAAACTGTCAAGGCTCCTACTCCGAGTTCTTTGGCATGTTCCCTAGTGTTTGTAATTGCTTATAGTAGTCAAATGTATTTGTCAATAAAACAGGATACGTATAATTAGAAACAATATTCAACTTCACACAGGTTAGATACTTTGAGGGAATAGAGAGTCCGTTCACTGCCTGTGGGTCCACAAAAAATGTACCTGCTACGAGTTAATCCTCAAGAGTTGTAAATATACCCCAGGTATCTGCCGACACAAATACAAAGCCTAGCTTGGTTTTGGTACTTACAATCATGGGATTCAGTTAAAACATTTTTTGCATGTTTGAATTTCATCAAAACTAACATGTTAAACTTTTGGTTACGTTTGGAGTTGAGGAAGGGTTAGAATAAAATATGTTATGAACAGACATGAAAAGTTTTGGGAACTTCGTTTACTTTCATCAATATCTCGAACGCGGTTGGGAAATTATGATTAGTGGATAGAAACTATTTGAAAGCTTTCTAAATTCTCTACAAAAAAGATTCTGAAACAATTTTTGATTAGGTGATCTCGATCGAAGAAATAAGAGCTTAAAACTTCAAATACGTCTGTTTAGCTCTTATGAACGGTTTTTTGTCGTTCTTTTTGTAATTATTGTCTCTTTCCCTTAGTTTTTTATTGCTATTTATTTTTGTAATTTTTTATGTTACGAAAATGTATTTGTGTGTAAAACAGGATAGGTAAAATGAGACCCATTTTCTGTTGCTAAAAATAATGAAAAGTTTTGGGCACTTCGTATACTTTCAATAATATCTCGAAAACGGTTGAAAATTAGGGAAGCGAAAGGTTACCATTCGAAAGCTTACTAAATGGTCTACAAAAAAAAAATTCTGAATAAAGTTTTGAATAAGCGATGTCAATCGGAGAAATAAGTGCCTAAACTTTAAAGTAATTGATTTCGTTTATTCGAACAGTTCTTTTTGTCTGTTTTTATTCCTTGTTATTTTTTAATTGCTTAAAGTTGGATAATGTATTTGACAATAAAAAAGATTAAGTAAATATAACGGGTCATAAAACCCGTTGAACAAAGGCCGAGGAAAATATTATCTGTTTCTATTCTAAGATTTTCAAATGACAATAGGGATATGAACAGGAACCGCGCTAAGATGATGCAGTTCCTGCGAGTCGGACTTTTCTTATGAACGGGTTTTTGTCGTTCTTTTTGTAATTTTTGTCTCTTTCCCTTGGTTTTTTATTGCTTTTTATTTTTGTAATTTCTTATGTTGGGAAAATGTATTTGTATGTAAAACAGGATAGGAAAAATGAGACCAATTTTCTGTTGCTAGAAATAATGAAAATTTTGGGAACTTCGTATACTTCCATTAATATCTTGAAAACGATTGAAAATCTTGGGAAGCGAAAGGTTACCATTCGAAAGCTTACTAAATGGTCTACAAAAAAGGTTTTGAGGAAAGTTTTGAATAAGCGATGTCAATCGGATGAAATAAGTGCTTAAACTTTGAAGTAATTGATTTCGTTTATTTCATACGGTTCTTTTGGTCTGTTTTTATTCCTATTTTTTCATTTCTTATAGTTGGATAATGTATTTGACAATAAAACAGATTAATTAAAATAAGAAAAACAATTCATTGTTAGAAATATATCAGGCTGTACCGTATGAAATGTCAGTTTTGGATTTGCCGATTTCCTTCAAATGTCTTGAAACTGTCGAGGCTCCTAATCCGAGTTCTTTGGCATATTCCCTATTGTTTGCTATTGCTTATAGTAGTCAAATGTATATGCCAATAACACAGGATACGGGCGCTAATGACCTAGAAGTAGATGCGCCGTAAAAAAAAAAAAAAAAAAAAAAAAAAAAAAAAAAAAAAAAAAAAAAAAAAAAAAACAGGATACGTATAATTAGAATATTTTATTTTTGCGGAATCTTGGGATTCTCAGATCCCGTATGAATATCTATTAGGCCCTCTTCGTATATTTTCATTAATATCTCAAAAAGGGTTAGGAAATCGTGGAAAAATGTTTTGAAGAAATGTTTGATGGGGTCGTCACATTAGGAGAAATAAGTGCTTAAAACTTAGTTAGTTAGTTTCGTTTATTTAAACGGATCTATTTGTGTGTTTCCCGCAGTTTTTTTTTTTTCACTGCTCGTCATTTTTGTAATTTCTTATAGTAGTCAAATGTATTTGTCAGTAAACAGGATACGTATAATTAGAAGCAATATTTTGTTTGTTAGAATTCGAAGATGCCGTACGAATATCTAGATATTACCTGTGGGTTAATATCTTTTTTGAGTTGAAGCTTTAAAGCCTCAACAGGAATATTTGTGTAATCACCCTTCACAGTTAATTTATTAGAATCATGAGTGACCGTTTTTGTGTTACAACTAACAATCTTTGAAAACGAAGTTTAACTATCCTTGTTATTGTTATTTTCCTTCTGTTTGGCCGAAATTTTCTATTCGTGGTGTAATTCTCCTTGAATTTTTTGACTAGATCAAGAACCTATTTTAAGCACTCTTAAATTCCTTAATTTAATTCAGGAAGTTTATCAAGCTTGACATAATCTCTTTTGGGTTAATACGGGTGGTCTATACCGAGTCCTTTGTTTGTAAACACAAAGAGCTTTCTGAGTAACGGTAAAGGGCAGTAAAAGTATATGACTACCTGGAAGTAGACCCTGCATACAGAGAATTGCAATACGAGACCTCATTCATTCTTTCACCAGCTACCGTGTAACACCTTAGATCTGTTTATATTGTTTTACTCAGTGTGAACAAGTGTTGAAAGTGCCTAAAATTTTATATTTTTATTCCTTGTTATTTTTTAATTGCTTAGAGTTGGATAATGTATTTGAAAATAAAACAGGTTACGAAAAATAAGAAATCAATTTAATGTTAGAGATATGGATTTCCAAGATTTAGCTTTTCAACTGCCTAGCGTCCTTCCTAGGGAGGGTTGTTTGTCTTTGATTTTGGTAGTTAGAATTATGGGATACAGTTGAAACATTTTCTGCGTGTTCGAATTTCATCAACACTAATATGTTGAAATTTTTGTTACGTTTAGGGTAAAGGAAGAGTTAGAATAAAATATTTTATTAACAGACAAAAAAAGTTTTGGTAACTTTGTATACTTTCGTTAGTATCTCGAAAACCGTTGACAATCTTGTAAAGCGGAAGATTACCATTCGAAAGCTTACTAAATGCTCTACAAAAAAGGTTCTGTACATGGACGTATATAAAAACAATTTCGGGGGGGGGGGCTGAGACCATTTCCAGGGTATGGAATACTAAATATTTAGAGCTTGGAATAGTTTTAGGCAACTAAAACGCTATTACACGTAAAATAAAATATGTTTTATGAACTAAGTGATCTTATTTAATTTATTTTTAAGGGTTTTACGAGAAGTTTTCATCATTAATTCAAAATTTCGGGACGGGGCTGCAGCCCCCTCAGCCCCCCCTCATATATGCCTATGCTTCTGTACCCTCTAGAAAGGCTTTATTAGGCATATTTTGTATTGATTTATTGAGCTTTGCTTTAGAATGAGAGCCGGATTGTGTAATTTCCGCATCTGTGTAAAAGTTAGTTACTGTCGGTGTCCCTGACGCCTTAATATCACTTTTATTCGAGATATTCGAGAGGATTTTGACAATTTTCACGAGATATATAAAAAAAAAAAAAGTTTATTTCTTTTCTAAGCTTATCAAATGGCACTAGGGACATGAACGGAACCGCGCTAAGATGCTGCAGTTCCTGCGAGTCGGACTTTTTTACTAAGTAGGAAGTTGTAAGTCACTAAGCAGGATGCAATTGTATATATCACTAACAAGGGAACATTCCCAAGTTTCTGGAGCCAATTTTGATTAAACTTTGTGTATTCATTAAACACGTGAAAATAATCGATACGTATTTTTTTATATCGCACGTTTTAGGGGTGAAAGCACCCTTCCAAAGTACACTTCAAATATTCTTACAAGGGGAGTATACAGTGGTGGGGTCGCCGATTTGGTCCATTTTTTTCTGGTGATTCTACATCGAAAAATAGTCGACACGTGTCCGAGGGTTCCGACCAATACGCCTTAGGAGCTGAGAAATAAAATAAAATACTGTGAAAATGCTTTATTTTATATACATATTTTAGAAAATCATATCGACATGATTCTTTCACCAATTGATTTGTTTTAGAGAGTAGAACAAATACAATTGTTGAACCATAATTTATATTTCGTCAAATAAATTCAAAAATATGCTTACGCTTGAAGTAAACTAGGAATATACATTTTTTACGCCAAAAATAATAGCAGATTTAAAATCAGCACCACAAGAAATCCCAATGAGGTAAATATCATCGAAAACAAAAAATAATACTTTTTTCCTCCAATACAGAGAGATACTCTTCAGGAGAGAAAAAAAGTATTATTTTTTGTTTTCGATGATATTTACATAAAATAAAGCATTTTCACCCTAATTTATTTTATTTCTCAGCTCCTAAGGCGTATAGACGGAACACTCGGACACATGTCGACTACCTTTCGAATTTTTTCTGGTGGTTCGATCGAGAATCACCAGAAACAAAATGAACCAAATCGGTGACACCACCGCTGTATACTCCCCTCGTTAGAATATTTGAAGTGGAAGGTATCTTTCACCCCTTAAACGATATAAAAAAATACGTATTGATTATTTTCACGTGTTTAATAAATACACAAAATTAAAAAAAAAAATCGGCTCCGGACCCTTGGAGATGTTCACTTGTAAGTAGCATATAATGGTAACCGTCGACTTCTCAACCCGTCATCGGCAGGGGGGTCAAAAGCGGCGTTCCTCCCTAAAGCTTCAGTTACTTTATATATAGACATTACCAGGAAAATAGATTTTTCAAAAGTGTCAACATTTATTGGTATGAAAATTGAGACGATTAAAATGTTCCATGAAAAATAGGCCAATATACACGTTCTGCTTATAGTACATTTTACTAAACTTCGCTGAGAATGAAAAGAAACGTCGTCCTTGGAAATCCCGCTCTCAAGATCGGCCAGAGCTGGCATTGTCAGGTTATGAGCATTTATGATCATTTAGAGGCGGCTATGAAGGAGATACTACAACAACTCTCGTAAACACCCGCTCTAGAACAACAGTGACTGAGTATCTCTCCTTTTTTGATCTCAATGCTAGTTCCAGCGTCGATCGGATGTTTTTGGAAGTTAATAATAATAATAATAATTGTGAGAGGAGTAGAAATATAAGTATACATACTAAGGTTATCGTCGAGTTGAAATTACATTTGTTGATACTATTAAAATAACTCAGAATTTAATATAATATAAATAAAAATATACGAGTGGTGGTTTCTTTGATTGAAACAACAAAATGAAAAAATCAAAACGGAAAAATACACATTTATTTAAAATAAAATGTATAAACAATACATACAGTGTTTTTTTTTCAAGTATTAAAATAAACAAAATCATAAATATGTATAAAGGTTTGAACAAACTGTAATTTTTGACCATCCTGTCTAGTACTACCTTCTTAATCATTAAAAAAAGTATTCAAACCCCGGAAAGAATTTGAACCGGCTTTCTATGAGTTCTTTGTTCTAACCACTTCACTTTAGTTTCAGATGCTCATAAATAAATAGATAGATAGATAAATAAAATTGTATTTAAGCTTTAACATTTTACAGGGAGGACACTTAATGGGATTAAAATAACATAACTTTACACTAAAATTATAAACTTAAATATTTATTTTATAATAAAGAAAAGTGTATACTTAAATAAGAAGAAAAGAAAAAAAAATATAATAAGTTCTTTATCTTATACTTAGAATTATAAACAAAAATTATCCAAGTGTACAGTTATATTAATTATAATAAATTACATATAATTATAAAATTAATCAAATGTATGTAATAAAAAAATAAACAAATAGCTATAAATGAAAAATAAAAACAGATCAATAAAAAATAAGTGGATTCTAGAGAACTTTCAAGTATGACACATAGAATTGGGCTTATTGTATCATTTCTATACGCTTGCTGTTTCTTGGGGACTGTCTAGACCTAGACAAACGAGCTTTACTGGTGGTTTGAACACAATTAATTAAATATGTAAATGAAAATATCGACATTCCCCCAAGTAAAATGAAATGGACAATTATGACAGTTTACGAACTCAATCTATTCAATATTTTGTTATTTAAATGATATATTCCATCTTTCTTGGCGAAAAAAAGATTAAGACGGAAGAAATTTTATGTAGGTAGTAAGTGGGATAGATTTTTTTAAACAATTTTTTAAAGAATTCTTTCATGACTGCAACCATAATAGCTTCATTCTTTCGGAATTTGTGAAAAATGTAAAGATTCATCATAGCCGCTGCCCTGCATAGAATTGCGCTTATTTTGCGGGGCAATCGATTAACATGAATTACTATCACTTAGGAATAGTGTCACATTTTATGTGCGCTATATTACGCGTCAAAATACAAGATATAATTCTGACATTTAAAATGGATTACCAAATAAAATGAAGAAAAATGACTGTAAAAACAGCAAGAACAGTGTATGTAAATAAGATATGACCACTTATGAAATAACCTTTGGACAATAAATGCACTTGAGGATGACAACATATGATGTCACCTTCTCTGGTGGGTAATAATAATCATTGTAAATTTGCAATTTTTTTCTGCATGTATATTTTAATTTCCTTTTCAACAATTAGTTCTCTAATTCTAAAGTGGTTTTAAGAAACTTTTCAAGATTGATTGATGATATATTTTATAATTTTAAAACTTTAGATTGAGTATTCGAGTGTATAAGAGTGTTACAGAGTGGAGGGTAAAAAGAGCAAAGAGCGAAAAACGTTGCTATGCAAACTGAGTTAAAATAGTTGCTATGATCTTTCCATTGTCGGCTGGTCCACTCTATTTAATCCCCTTTCAATTCATGTGTTTGATTCTTCACTGATCATCCTCTTTACTCTCATTACACTCCAATCAGTAAGCAACCTTACTTATGACTAAGATCAGTCCTTTAGAATGTAAACCTTTTGCACTTTTTACGACATAGTTGACTTTTCGCTAAGGTGAACGATTACCTGGTTAAGGTCCCGTCGAAAAGATGTCATCAAATGGAAACAAAGTATAATGGGAAACAAAATTGGAATTTTTCCCAAATTACCACTTTCTGCTTACAGTGGCTTTTTTCAGAATACCATTGTCCGAGCATTTCAAATCCCATTCAATTGCTTCAATTTCATGCTTAAGTTGTTTAAGTAATGTTTTTTTTCTGCGGGATTCCGAATCCACGTTCTTCCATTTTTTGAGCGGAGGTTGTTAAAAAATTAGATCTTCTTTTCCATTTTTTGTAGAATTTTATTTATTATATTGTCCAGCAGGTTTCGTAGACTTATGGGTGGCGAGAGGACAAAACTTACTAGAATTTATCTTCTAGTATTATCGTATGAAGTTCTGGGTCCCGTGCCATTCTTAGGCCCTAGAAACCTTTTATCAGACCTTGGAGTCGTGCATATAAGGCAGCCGGTTTTGTGGAATCTTATTCTACTTCCTGAGGCTGATGTCCATGATTTAATAGCCTTTCTATAATTACCTTCTATTAACATGTTAATAGTTAACATTACATATGGCACCTTAAAAATGAGCCATTTGTGTCGGCACCTTCGAGTCAATGGAACGGTTTGGGCACAGTCAACGTCTTGCTGTGAGGAGCGTGCTTGTCTGGTCTCAGCCAGGTCTCACAGCTCAACGCACGGGTTTCCATGTAGCGAGTAGAATAACACCTTTATCTCGGTTTATTTTCTTATGCTGTTTGAATGTTTCCACATACTCACTAGCTTTCCTTTCCTGTAGATTATCTTCTTTAGCTAGGACTCTGGTTTTCTCTATAAGCATTTGTCCGCGACATCGTCCAACGTCCAACGTGTCTCGCTACAGTGAGTATTTATTTTTTTTGAAACAACGACGCGTTAATATAAAATTATAAAAAAAACTTTTCAATCATGGAGTCTCAGGAATCAGAATGGGAATGCCTGGGAATCACAACGCTATAAATACAACGGATGAAAGCCGTATTAACCCATTAATGCCCAGAATTATTACATGGAACTTGCCAGAATAATTATTACATGGATAATAGTATTATTAGGCATTAATGGGTTAGTAACGAAAATACCGCACAGTGTGTTATATATATATATATATATAACTATTCTTGTAGAAGACCCAAAATATTTCTTAATACTTTTGTTTAGGGTTGCCACCCTAAAGAGATTTCTTTTGATGAGTGCAAGTTGTATACTCTACCGACAGTGGCGCCGTCTACCTCACTCGGGCGAACTACCCCGGTCAAGTCGGGACAGACGAAGTCGACCCCGCTTTCAGACAGCGTGTAAAGTCTTTTTGTACTCTTTCACCGGCTTTACTATGTATACCATGGCTGAGTAGTCACATCAAACCACCGGGGCATGGAGGTGAAGAAGACATCAATTGACCGAAAATGAAGCCACGGGGAGAAATGCAGCACTCAGCTTGGGGTACCATATTTTAGTCTCACAAGGCACCAGTCACCAGGTACCTATTTAATATACATAATTCCACGGATCTCCAGCAGCCCAGCATCATATCACCACTTCATCAGCTCACCATCATTTCAACGTCATCAATCCCACAACTTTCAAAATTTCATTAATACATTAACCACCACATGTTTCTGATTTGGCAATTTTCCCCCCACTCATCATCTTGTACTCAATAAATATAAATTATCAACTCATTATTCATACAGTCCACTTATTTATCCAGCCCCACAAAAATATTACTTCCACATCATACCATATAAAAAATGGTGGTGTGGCAATCTTTTTACCACATCACCATCTTTTTTAATCTTTTGTTCTTTGAGGCTTAGGGTCGGACCCTAAGCCTCAAAGAACAAAAAAGTATTAATATATATATATATATATATATATATATATATATATATATATATACTATGTATATTATTAGTTTCCTCTCTGCAGTAACCCTGCAAAAAGGCCGTTTAATTTATGAACATGTTCCAATACATAATGTATATAACATGTATTTTATACAATTTTGTCATAATTTGTTTTTAGATAACGTACATTAATGATTTAACATAACATAAATAGTTAATAAATAAATTTAAATAATTAAAAATAAATATACATAAAGTATATATAATTTTATATATTTTTATAATTATATAATTTTTTTTTTCTATGATTTCAATCGTTTTTCGAGGCATGGGTAAGGCATGCTCTCTTAAAAAAATCTCTGAAGCTTGAATAGTGTTTATCAAACAGCTCTTTTTCTGTAATGGGCCTATATATATACATATATATATATATATATATATATATATATATATATATATACACACACATATATATATACACACACATATATATATATACACATATATATATATATACATATATATATATATATATATATATATATATATATATATATATATATACTCGTTATCATAAAAGTTTGTGGAATGGATGTAACAAAAACGATGTTCACTTTTCCAGTGAAGATCTAGTTGATGCTTTCAAAACGGCATTGACAAATTTAAATGAAAGCTTTCTTCTAGAGGCCTTTAAAAGGACGTCTTATTGCATTCCGAAATATTTAGGGTCCTTATTAATTTCATTGCCTAAAGCAATTACGACAAAATTCGACTCGCTGTGCTATAAAGGAGAAGAGGTTTTTTATTGGACAAGGATTACGCACCTTTATGAGTTTGCAGCTCTGAAGGATTTTCCTAATTTATCCTCTTTTCAACTAATTAAAAGTAATTAAGTTCCCCCACCCCTAGAGGCTCTTCGCAGGCTAAGGGCTGTCCGGGGTTTTATCTAGGGGATAGTAGGCGATTACTTAAGGAACAGTTAAATTTTCACCAGGAGGTGAATTATAAAGCCCTAATCTTGAACCGTAGAATGCGGGTTAAATCTTTAGAGCTTAGAACTAAAACAAGACTTGGTATTTTCTTCTCTTTTTTTTTTCGCGATAAGATAATGTTAAATTAGGTTATCATACAAGTGGAGGCTTTCTTTCGATAATTTATATTTTATTTTTAGATGATTCCTTATTAACGTTTATTCACACAAATCTGTCAGCGGTCCTATTAGGAACCGTCGCTGGCAAAATCGTCAGACAAAACAAAAACATGTTGTTGACAGGACATCATCTTTTACGGTTCAGTAATGGTTTGCTGACTGAAGCGTGAATGGCGGCCTAGAGCCGGCACTAAACAAGCAGCAGTCAAAAGATCATTTTTCTCGACTATGTTTTACCTATAACTGGGTGGAAAGTGACTTGTCTGTTACTTGACTGATGTGTGAATGGACCCTCAGTTCCACATCAGTCGCCGTTATGAGAACATAATTTTTGTTACAGATACTAGACGGAAATGAGATAAAGAATAGACCTTTATAGAAGCAATGAAAAAAAAAGCATAAAATAGAAAAGTATCTAGGGTCCTGATTTTTTTTTTCTATAGCGTGTCAACAACTGAGCTATTAGCGCACTTGGTCGGTCACCCATTTAAGTAGATGCCACGACCAACGTTACTTAGCTTCGATGATCAACGGGAACTGGTGTATTCAACGTTGATAACCACTATCCTTGTGAGAAAGTGGTTTTAACCTGTAAACCGTCCAAAAAAACTCTCAGTCAAAAAAGTAACTTAAAAATATATTGAGCTTATTCCATACTTGAGGAAGAACCTCCAATTTTATTACTTCCGAAGAATTATATAGATCTTTATTATTTTCTAGACCTTTGCTCCTTTAAAAAATGTTAATTTGTTCGACCGTTTAGGAGTTATTTCTCTTGTGGCACGCTTATCTGGGTCACTCTATACACACACACACACACACACACACACACACACACACACATATATATATATATATATATATATATATATAAATTTGAATCACGGTTATTTTCGTCATCTATGAGTTCTGAGTTCTGAAATTTTATAGTTAGCACTTCCGAACAGCGTCATGGAGGAAGGGAAATAGAATAAATAAAAAAATAAAATGCTACATAATAAAAAATAAAAGTATATTTGTAGTCAGGTATAAAAATTGTTAAATATTAATAATAAATAATAATGAAGTGCCAGTTACAGCGTTTGCTGTGAAATATCTGATGTGAAACTTTTAATATCAGTGTTTTTTTAGAATGAGCTTATAAGAGAATTAGTTAAGAAAAATAATGATGCAACGACAAAACTTAGCCCATTAATGGAGCCTAGGTTTTAATTATAGCCTACGGCAGATTCTACACAAAGCAGCGGTTTTCCTTACTCCTTGTAAATCTACAGTCACCCCCTTAGAAGGTCAATTCGCAGAATTTTCATAATCTTTGCGTGGTTCAATAAAAAGTCTAGGAAGGGGCCCGATAAAAGGTGGTGAGATTTCGATCAAAAAAATGAAAAGCCTTTCTGACTAAAAATGTGGGGTAACCCGTAGATATTTTGTCTTCAATTCAATGAAGATACTTTGATAACTTCAGCCACCACTTACGCTAGAACCTGATAGTAGAAAAGTTCATAGACTTTCGAATCGTGGAATAAGGTAGGGTTGGGGAAAATCGCGCGAATGCTATGGAGGTACGTAGACTAAAAATGGGTGTTTAGGCGAAAGTGAAAGAAATCACGTCTAAGACGCTATCATATTTGCCATGAAATCTTAAAAAATGAACAACAATTATGGTTTTGGATGCCCCCTGCATGAAAACATAATTGAAGATTATATTAAAGAGTTGTTGTCAGGGGACTGGGGAAGACAACAAGGAACCTCTCTCCGGACGTGAGTGAGAGGGAAGTTTAAAATTGGATTTTGTATTAAAATAAATCTGACGGAGGTTAGCGCCTGTGGATATAGAGCATATCCTAAATAAGAAGTACTCAGCTCATCGGCTATGACTGTTCCGCGAGATCTCAGACTACAGTCAAGAAATGAAGTGACTCATGGAAAACTCCGTGAGTTTCGCCTTCGTTTCCTTCCTAAAGAGTGGAAAAGAATAAAAGGCACAATTTAAAAAAAATTAAAGAATAAATTATTGCCGTTGACCATTCCTTTCTTCCATCCTAGAAGAAGTAAAAGGCAATGGTGACCCTACCTAAGCCTTCCCCCCCCCTCCCCAAAAAAAGAAGGTTTTGGGTGCCCAAAACGACGGAAAGAAACGAAAGTTCTCCTAATGTTTCTCATACATTTCATTTATAAATGCAAGCTAAGATTTATGCATGACGTTCACGTTTGGAAAACCGAATTATTATCAACAAAAAAGAGAAATTTAGAAATATTTGTTTGTTTTAATAAATATATCGAAAACGTTTGAGGTATGTGGAGTGTGATCAGACAGGATCACACATTGCTTTCGACTTGTCCACGTCAGTTTCAATTCCGTTAGTTAAAAGCGAAATATAAAGAACAGGGATATGTCACTTTAAAACTCGCTAAAATTACTCATTTGACATTTTTTATCTATCAATTGGATACAAAATCGGGTGATTTTCTCCCAACTTTTAGTTATCTATTTATTCGCTAATATATTTCGCTTTAATAATACTTGTCAACTCGACAATATGTTTTGTTAATTTACGCTTTCCGGGTAATAAGTAGGAATTAATTTTAGAAATAATTTTTTTAATAATAATTGTTATTTATATTTTCGGCGCTAATGACCAAGAAGTAGATGCGCCGTAAAAAAAAAAAAAAAAAAAAAAAAAAAAAAAAAAAAAAAAAAAATAATTGTTATTAAAATAATATTTATATATATATATATATATATTTATACATATACATATACGAGTATATATCCCAACAATATAAAGCACCAAAATATCACTAACGAAATTCGAGAGGATAAAATGTTTGCCAAGAATTCCCTGTTCACTTCGTGACTTAGAGAATTGAAAGGCGTCGGCATTACAGAACGAGCTTTACGATTGGATGTTAGAAACAGTAAGGTTTGTCGTAATAAAAGGCAGAAATCTCTGGAAGAAACCTACCTCGTACAGCTGTTCCATTGATCAAATATCATTTAATTTTCCTCTACCTTAAAGCTCGGCAGAAATAACTCCACCTCCAGCTTTCGTTCCTTTTGACGTTCAGCAAATATTGTAAATGTTTCTACCGGCTATTGTATATTGGTAGTTCTCAGGAATTTAGCAAAGAATGTTCTTTATTGTTCACGTTTTCTTTTATTATAATATATTATAAATACATTATATTTAATTCTATTTTTCAAAGGAAAAATTGTTCTTTTTAAAAAATCACCTGAATGCGAGTTTTATTGATCTTCTAAAAGTCAGTCCTACTCTAAGTGCTTATGTCAGCTTAATGAATTAAGTAACTATTATTGTGTTTCTTCCCTGACCGTCCCTAGGCCTACCCAGCCTTTATTTGCCTTGGTTCTAATGACCCTAGCAGTCAAAGCAGCAAGTTCCTTCTGATGGAGAAAATATGCAAAGTATAGTGCAGCATCACTTCAAATATCCGATCCAGCTGCTCCTTGAACTTACCTCCTGGGCTAACCACGCGGAACTCAGCTGTTGGCTTTGGCGGGTATCTGTTGCCCTTGGAGATTAAGCAGTGGATTAGGGCACTACACTATAGCTTAGCACATCCCATATAAGCCTGCTCTCATAAGTGCTAGTCCGCTATACCATCCCTTCAGCTCATTTATTTTATCTTATTTTTTTTTTTTTTTTTTAACGGCGCATCAACTATTTGGCTATTAGCGCCGAAGCTCATTTATTAATTTTATTTTATATATTTATGAGCATCCAAACCAAAGCGAATCGCCCAATACACAGTAGACATGTCTACTACAAATTATACACACAAACAGTTATAATTGTTAATATATATACTCAGTTACATAAATATATAAATTATAGATATTACTATATTACATATAAATCCAATTATTCAATAAATCAAATTTATATAATTAAACGTCAGTCACGCAGGAGCTGCATAACTAAGCACTTTCCTCAGAGTTCTTGTAGTGTAGACAGCATTACTGAATAATTTGCTGTAAATAACCTATATAAATAAAATAAAAACGTGAATAGTTCTGCTATGAGGACCGTTCAATTATTAATTTTGTAAATAATTTGCTTCCAGAGTTATGTTAATAAATGATACTGTACTACTTAATAAATACACAAAAACTACATTTTCCGTCTTTTGATCCGACGCAGGAACAGGATACAGTCCCCCTAATGGGAGATAGCGCTCCTCGCGGCGGCTTTGGGAACCTGCGTCTGGCGGGCTAATTCTAATGAAACAGAGTTTAAAGTAAACCCTCCTTTCCAATTGACCGATTTACTTCATTTTTACAACACTTCTTTCTCTTCTGATACCCACGACGTATGCCGCGTTTCGTTACAATACAGCAGAAATTACGACCGGTATGATTATATTAGTACTTTAGGTCCGGAGTCAACCCCCCCCCCCCTCCTAATGAACCCATTTAGGTTATTTTTACAACGTATTTCTCTCTTTAGATCAACATAACGAATACCGAGTTTCGTTGAAATATAACAAAAACTACGGCTAAACCCTCCCTCCCGGTGGACCGGTTTTTGTGGTTAACGAACTCGTTCAATCGTTTGCTAATTGAACGCTATATACCACGTTTCGTGAAGAAAAAAACAAAAACTCTGGCCGCTATCGTGTTAACAGACACACACACACATATATATATATATATATATATATATATATATATATATATATATATATATATATATATATATGTAGATAGATATATAAATTTTAACGGGGGTCATTTTCGGTGTCTACTAGGTAAAATCGATAAAGATTTGAAGAAATTTTTCAAAAATTCCGTCATGAGTGCAACCTCAATAGCTACTTTCCTTCGGAGGAAAGTGCCAATATCTAAATATAACACACACAATTATTATTATTTATGTATGTATGTAGGTCTAGAGATTTGGGTTAACCGGAAAATTTTGAATCGGAAAATTTTCCGAGCCACTAAATGTTCGCAGTGCTGTAAAATAAACGTTTATTGCTAGAGACTATGAGTAAGCAACACTGGAGTATTTTTATCAACTATATTATATAATGGATAGGATACCCTTTTGATTTTTCCCCCTTCCAACTAAAATTATAAGCAAAATTATAATGAACAAAGCATAGAAATGTGATTTATACGATTTTAATTATGTATATAAAAAATAATAATTCTTTAAAAACTCTTATGCATAAATAATATTTCAGTAATTAATTAGAAAATACAATATTGGACTAAATATTTTATTTGCTAAATTGATGTACGAATATACCTATCCGAAATGGAAACAAAATATATTTTAATGTAACTGCATACTTCTCTTCTCTACAAAAACATAAAAGAAATTTTTGTATTAATGACACTGACTCATTTCATAAAAAAGCTGAAGTACCATAAAAAGTCCAACTCGCAGAAACTGCGTCATCTTAGGGCGGTTCCGTTCATATCCCTATTGGCATTAGTAAAGGAATAGGATCTCAAAGAGGAGGAAGTTTAAGGCACCACAACTGTAAACTGACAGTATCCTAAGCATAAATGACTCCCCCGCATTCTCTACGTTTGCGTTATTAAATACAATTAAAACGACAGGTAAACGGTGACAAAACCCCGTTGAAATTAACAAAACTAACAATTTCGAAGCATTTCTTTCTCGAATTGACATCGCCCAATCGAAAATTACTTTAGAAACTTTTTTTCTAGAGAATGTAGTGACCCTTCGAATGCTTATGTTTCATTTACCATAATTTCCCAACCGTTCTCAAGATATTAAGGATAACATAAAAAGATTCGAAAACTTTTCATGTATGTTAATGTTAACATTTTTTTTCTAATACGTCATTAACTCCATAAGTAACAAACTTTTAAACACCTTAGTATAGATGAATTTCAAACATGTATAAAATATTTCAGCAGATTCTCACAATTCTAAGTACCCAAACCAAAAATGAGTTACAAAAATTATGTTTCCATTTTTCTCGAAAACGGTTACAGATATCGCCTTATACATGGTTTCATTTGTTTTCCTACATTAGAGAACCTACTAAACGAATACCTGCAAGCACAAAACCTCTAAAACGTCCGTGTTATGAATTTTTCCATGCGAATTTCACTCCAAAACGCTTGTGTTGGTGACGGATTCTAACGGTTAACGAACTTGAGCTTTTAAATTAGAAAAAAGATGTAGTAAATTTCATCAAATTCGGTCCATATATATATATATATATATATATATATATATATATCAAGGGGTTCTGAAATGAGACATTTTATCATAAGCGGGTTTCCTCCCTATGGAGCAAGGGAGGAATCGCGCTAAAATGTATTGAAAATCAGAACAAATGATCTAATTTTATACATTCAAGAATATATGATTTTGATCGCAATTTTACAACCATCTAACTGTGGAACACTACGATTTTATTAAATGAAATGAAGAATTCGAGAATGTGTGTTCCTTCAATTTTATTTGTATTATTAATTTATGTTTTAAATATTTTTACAAATATTTTCATCATTATATTTTTAGTTTTAGTTTTTCTTTAATTAGTTCGTTGTTGCATATTTTTCTTTATATATTCAACTTTTGAACTTTAGTTCCTATCCCTACTGGTCGATAAGTACTTTGTGTGGAAAGTAACCCAATATAGTTGAGCAACTAAACTTCCTTTTTTTTTTCTCAAAAATAACTTTTTTCGTTCTCTGCACAGAAGAAGAAGCAGAATTTGAAAGGATGACATTGTCATCAAATGAAGATTTTGTGAAAGTCATAGGAGCTTTGCCTTGTGTTAATCTTTCAATTTATGTGCATCACAATATTTGCATTTACCTGTAATTTTGTTGTCTTTCACACAATTGTTTTTTTTTCTGGTTAACCATTATTCCTGACAAAGAGAAGTATGATTTTTTTTTTTTTTTTTTTTTTTTTTAATTCCAATCTAGTGTTGTTTCCATGAGGCGAATTTTCTTAAAACTGTTGCAGCTAGTACAGAGTGGTGGAGCTTTTTTCTGGTTTCCGCTACAACCTTGTTTATCAAGTAAAGATGGAATGGTTGGGATTCAGCTAAATAAACCTCAATATGATTTTGTTTTAAAAAATCTATATTTCGGACGTTTCGGCTACTCATTGGTAGCCTTCGTCAGCTAAAATGACAAAAAAAGAAATTAATACAAAAACAAAAAAAATTATGATTGTGATAGGTAACAGAACTATAGATACAATTAACTTATAAAAGAACATATCGTCTTAAATTCTTAGAATGAGTAGAATGAAAAAGTAAATAGGTACAATAATTGATTTTAATAGTAATTAGTAACATTAATTGATTTTACAAAGAAATAAGAAACTACATACCAATGACAAATATAGTAGCTAATAGTAACATTAATAAATTTTACAAAGAAATAAGATACTACATACCAATGGAAATGCCGAGCGGCAGAGGAAGACCAAGGTAGGCAATTAAGTAACCATAGTGAAAGTGTCTAAGGAAAAAGGAATCTACTGGGGTATAAGTAACTGAAAACAGCAGGTGGTGGGAGAAATGTCGGTAAGGATCAAAAGGCATGTTTATGACAGGAAAGGAGAAAAAGGTGTTAATGGAAGGATACCCAAGGGGCATGGTAAAAATCTAGGTGGGAGGTCGGGAGAGTATTTGGAAAATATTAGCGTACATTGGAGAAATGCCTTGTTGGTCAGTTTTGTAGTTTATATTGTTTTTGTTTAAGTTTATGTGTACACATTCCGAGATCTGTAGTCTTTTTTTGTTTCGTTGTGTAGAAAGAATTTTCGTGTCGTCGAAGTTAAAAGTGTGTTTTTGTGTAATGGCGTGTTTTGCAAGTGCAGATTTATCTATTTCTTTATTAGTGATGGTTCGTTTATGTTGTGTAAGACGTGAGTGAATGTCATTTATGGTTTCTCCTATGTATATACCATTACAGAAAGGGGTTTGGCAAGGGACTTGGTAAGCACAACGGGTGATTTGTTCAAAAGGGATGGGATCTTTGAGTTTGGTATAGAGGGTTTTGAGTATGTTGGTAGTTTTCAAACCAAAATTTAGGGAAGGGTAGGATTTTTTTATTGTCTTTGTAAGTTTATCAGTTAGTCCAGGTGTAAATGGTAGAGATCGGAACATTTGGGAACTGGGAGTTAGGGAAGAATTGGGAGAGACAGTGTTGGAAGGTTGGGATTTTATTTTTTTAACAAGGGATTTTATGAGGTTGGGGGGAAATTGGTTGCGTGCCAATATATCTGAGGCGATATTAATATTTTTATTGTGGAAGGAAGCATGGGATAGGGAGAGGACTCGGCGAAGGAGATTTCTGGCTACATTAATCTTGAGGTGGTAAGGATGGGATGAATGAAAATTAAGTAACCGTCCCGAGTATGTGGGTTTGGTGTACCAGTCAGTAATAATAGTACCGTCAGTCTGTCTAATTAGTAAGATGTCCAAGTATGGGAGTTGTCTGTTCTGTTCTATTTCGACTGTGAATTGAAGCCTAGGGAAAAAGGAATTGAAACAGGTAAGTATGTCTGTTAGTCTGTTTGGGTTAATCATCAGCAAAAGATCATCTACGTATTTGTTTATCAAATATTAAGAGAAATGAGCAATTCATTTTCTGTGAGTGCACTTCTATTATGAAATAGGGTGAATTGCATTTTTATGAGTTATTTCATAAGCAATATGACAATTGTTATGTAAAACATAATCACATTTAATTTTATTCATGTGGATTAAAAAGTTGAATTATAACCTGTAATTTTTGTTTAAATTGTTCAAAAATTAGCTACTATAACAGAATATGGTTAGCTCATGTATGTCCTAGAACAAATTTACCAAAAAATTGCCTTTTGTAAATGGAAAATTTTCCGGAAAAACATAGCTGAAATGTTCTGGAAAATTTTCCGTTTTGGAAAATTTTCCACCCCACATCTCTATATAGGTCACAAATCACTTTAATCAACGATTAATGATTACTCTGTAGTCTGAAAAAACCATTTCACTGTTTTCATAAACAATCCTGATACTTTCAGCCAACACCCAAATGCGTTCCAAACTTCACATTAATCGGACAGCTTAGTTTCAAGTATCACCTCCGACACTAATACCTTTTAACATTAATACAAAACTCTATTTATACGAGTGACAGAAAAAGAGTAAAATATTAATAATAAAATTATTAAATCACTCGAACATAAATTACGTTATTACTTGAAAAACTTGTACAAAATCTAAAACAATTTATAATGACTCATAAATAAAACTAAAAGTTTTAAAAAATAGAGCTGAGTTATGACAACAAGTTGTAATGGAACTCGTCATAAACTAGATAAGAAACTGTAAATTATCTTATAAAATTCCAGACACCATAATTTGTTTCATTCTAAAAAGAAACATAAAAGTTTTCCCATTCAAATTTAAATATCTCAGCCAGTTTTTACTTGTCACTAATTCACTTCTTAAGATATATTATTGTGTAAAGGATGAAAATATACAGGGTGTTCAAAACTCGATTGACACCCCCCTTTTTTCCCACAATTTTTGAAATATAAAAACGAAGCTTGGTGGGTCTTAACGTGGTCAAATGTACTTTCATTGGACCTAATGCACGACCGCTCAACTTTCTCCAGTTCTTCTCCAGAGACCCAAACTCTGGAATCTCCAATGGAAAGGGGTTATTTTTATGACAGATTATTGTAGAGAATTAAATTTTATGTCGATTTTATATCTGTCATTTTTTTGCTAAAGCGCATCAATGAGTAACAAATTGCCAAAAACCGATAAAACCCTTGTTTTTCGTCACTGTTCTGCCTATAACGTAGAAAGTATGCCCGTAATGGAAAAAGTAGTCAATTTTAACATTGTAGAGGATTAAATTTACTTTCCAAAAAGTACCTTTAAATGCCTAAAATGTTAATAAAATTTAAAGCAATAGAACTCACCTAATTATTAGAATTTCGTAGTAATTTATTTTTGTGTTGGACGAATTTGTTTTTGTTTTTTACGACGCCTCGACATCTAGGCCATTAGTGCCGACATCCAGGGTGCAGCGAGGAATTTTCCCAACGAGCCGTGGGATAAGAAAATTCCTGCCGTCGCACAGTGGGCCAAACTACTTTTCGCGTTACAGCCTCCAAATCTTAACCGCTTTCAATGATTTTTTAATAATGAAAGCTAATAAAATTTAGAACAGCCTTGTCAGACCAGATTTTTGTTTTTTGTTCCCACTGTATATTAAATTACGTGTAAATAATTCACAAACTTTTACAGTAAAACATAAAATAATATTTTATTTTTCATCTAACTTAATATCAGCACTGGTATCGTTGAAATTAAACATTCAAACCCTGATTAGACTTGGAAACAATCAGACTGACGTTTTTAAAACGTAAATTTATCAGAATTCAACAAAGATAATTATTGAAATAATGTGATTTTTGAATGAGTTGATAATTAATTTTGATTTTTCCAAGTTTAATCAGGGTTTGAATGTTTAATTTCAACCATATCAGAGCTGATATTAAGTTAGATGAAAAATAAAATGTTATTCTATTTTTGATTGTAAAATTTTGTGAATTATTTACACGTAATTTAATAAACAGGAGAAACAAAAAACGAAAATTTATTAGCTTTCATTTTAAAAAAATCATTGAAATCGGTTAAGATTTGGAGGCTGTAGCCTTTTTGAAACACGAAAAGTAGTTAGGCCCCACAGTGCGGCGGCAGGACTTTTCTTATCCCCAAGGCTCGTTGGGAAAATTCCTCGCTGCACCCTGGATGTCGGCACTAATGGCCTAGATGTCAAGGCGCCGTAAAAAACGAAAAAAAAAAATTCGTCCAACACAAAAATAAAAAAATTACTACAAAATTCTAATCATTAGGTGAGTTCTATTGCTTTAAATTTATTATTTTAATGCCTTTATAAAGTAATTGCATTTTATTTTTTCTTCAAACGTTCTTAAATCCAAAACTAGGTGGAGCAAAAATAGTTTAGGAAATGTTTATTAAGTTTTACTAAAGCGTAGATCAGGTAGATAATAAACGTTTCTGAAAACTTCAAAAACAAAAGTGTGTTTTGCTCCATTCCTTTTGACATTTTAGGCATTTAAAGGTACTTTTTGGAAAGAAACTTTAATCCTCTACAACGTTTATATAAACTACTTTTTTCATTACGAGCATACTTTCTACGTTATTGGCAGAAAAGTGACGAAAAACAAGGGTTTTATCGGTTTTTGGCCATTTGTTACTCATTGGTGTGCTTTAGCGAAAAAATGACAGATATAAAATCGACATAAAATTCAATTCTCTACAATAATCTGTCATAAAAATAACCCCTTTCCATTGGAGATTCCAGAGTTTGGGTCTCTGGAGAAGAACTGGAGAAAGTTGAGCGGTCGTGCATTAGGTCCAATGAAAGTACATTTGACCACGTTAAGACCCACCAAGTTTCAAACAAGAAAGTTGAGGGGTCGTGCATTAGGTGTGTGAAAAAAAGGGGGTGTCAATCGAGTTTTGAACACCCTGTATAGCTGTTTATGAAGTCTTAATTTTAGTGCCATTCATAAATTTCTTGGATGCAAATTCAAGCTTTTCTTTAGTAAGTCTCTTATAGACATAATCTAATTTCTCAGTTCTTTTCATACCCTATTTAGTCATTATATTGAAGTAATACTGTAGTTTCCCATGTGCTCTCGACCTTAATCTCTTAAGCTTATGTCAAGTTTCTAAATTTCATTCACGCCCTTTATCTCTAAAAGCAAGAGAGAAAGATATATCGATATAAGATAAATTAATTTTTTTAATACTTCAAATTAAATACGAAACAACAAATTCACTTTAAAAATTATACACATAGTATCATATTACCAGATGTATTCATATACAGAATATATTAGCTAATAATGAAATTAATTGAAGAAACAAATACTTTAAATAGGAGCATATTGATGAACCTTACTAAATCTATTAAAATAACTGATTTATTTTCATGATCATTAGGAAATTAAGCACTAAATGATTTCATGGTTTCGAATTGTTTATCATCTTTAAATACAATATAAATAAAATAATAATAACTCACATTATTCAATTTAATGTGATTGTTTTATGGTATCATGATCCTTTTATTAATTTCATTCAGTATGATAACAGAGATAGCTCTAAGTTTGAGGCCTCTTTTGAAGTTCATACTTCATTATAAGGAGTTAGCGTCTTTGTGGTGTTATCTAGGCGCACGGTAGTGCGCCAGGCCAAGTTCCGGCCTAAGCATACTGTGTGTATATTACAGCAGGTCTTAGAGCCGATTTTTACCCTCTCATAACTTTCAAAGAGGTAAAGATAAAGTTATGAAATTTTACACAGGTATCGAAAATCGGGATTTATAGGACTCACTCACTCACTGACTCATCAAAATTATTAGGCACTTCCCATGATGCTAGAGACTTGAAATTTTGCATGAAGATAGATATGAAGACGTTATTAAAGGAAAAAATCGCAAAAAGTTTTGTTTGACTCCGCTTCCGGGGCGGGGGCGTTCCAGTTTTGTACTTCCTTCGGAAACCCATCATTCCGTCCGAAACCCACGATGTGGGGTATCAAATGAATTGTCTCGGTATGAAGAACCTATATTTGATGTTTTAAGAAACAATTAGACGCATTTAGGCTCGGTAAAAATCGTATATAGCTAAATAGTTTAGTTAAGAGAGCAATAAATTTGTCATCAAGAGAGTAATGTCATCTGGAAGAGCTTCTAACTTTTCTAGTCTAGTGATTAGATTTATGTAGGTTGATTATTGGTATCAAATATCAAGCAGTAAGGAGACCTTATGCACAATCCAAAGACCCTGGTTTTATATGAAGTACAAAAGCCAGTAGGTATGCGGCAACTAAATTCTATTTAATACTTAGAAAAAAGTAATGAGATCCCCAAAAAAACATAAATGTGAAATAGAGACCAAGTTCCTGTCCCCACAAAGAAACTCTCCCTTCCTCAAAATATCCCCTCCTAAAACCCCCCAAAAACGCCTTACCATTCTACACTCCAAAAAAGTAGTATGAGTTCGTGTATTAATTCAACAAAAAATATTTGCCAATACAAGAGATGATACAAGAAAGAAATGTCCAAGTTCATTACTTGGAAGACCTCATAGTTACTTACTAAGAACAGTAAAGACACTTCAACTGACCTTTAAAAACAACAATAAAAATACTTATATCCAGTTACTAAAATATCACGTTCCTCAACCAGGTATATTCTTAAACTTGGCAATGTTTTTTTTGTGCCGAAATTATCTTTAGAGAAAAACTAAACATTGCCAAGTTTAAGAATATACCTGGTTGAGGAAAGTGATATTTTAGTAACTGGATATAAGTATTTTTATTGTTGTTTTTAAAGGTCAGTTGAAGTGTCTTTACTGTTCTTAGTAAGTAACTATGAGGTCTTCCAAGTAATGAACTTGGACATTTCTTTCTTGTATCATCTCTTGTATTGGCAAATATTTTTTGTTGAATTAATACACCAACTCATACTACTTTTTTGGAGTGTAGAATGGTAAGGCGTTTTTGGGGGGTTTTAGGAGGGGATATTTTTGAGGAAGGGAGTGTTTCTTTGTGGGGGCAGGAACTTAGCCTCTATTTCACATTTATGTTTTTTTGGGGATCATATATTCTTTTATAATTTGTGTTTTTGGATTAAAAGATCTATTATTGTAAATTATTTAAAAATTATATAAATACGTAAAAACACACACACACACATATATACATATATATAGCACATTAATATAAAGTTTTCTAAACCCGTACTAGATAAAAGTGCGTTTATATATATATATATATATATATATATATATATATATATATATATATATATATACATGTATATATTAATTTATGCTTTATCAGCAATAATAATTCAAGGACAATTTCCCGAATTCTATTTTTATTGAAATACTAGAGTCGTGAATTATATAAGATCCACGTGTTACACTCATTTCATAATTGCGAGAGACCCAAGTGAGTTGTGCGAACAAGGCAAAATATATTAAAATAAATTATGAAATATAAACCAAAGATAAAAAAATAACGAGTTTATCATTTTTTATTGCATGAATGTGTTAATTAATAATGGCTGTATTGAAGGAACTTGATCAGTACTCGTGATAAGCACGTGAGTATTTTGTTCGCCAGTACTCGCAGCATCTACAGCCAAATATCGTTTACATTGTAGTAGCGCTCTTTAGAATGAAGTCACACGATTAGCCAACAAAAAACAAATATCATTGCCACTATATTTTTACATTTGAGGGGTACAACTCTAATAATAATTTCGTTTAATTTACCCCGCTTGTTGGGCATCATTAATTATGATGTTACTATAAACTTTGTTCCCTGAGAGGGAATAATTTTCAACAGAATCAATCGTTTCTGAAAACCCAGACCGAAAATTAGTAAGGAAAACTAATAGTATCAACGTTTTTTATAAAAGTTAAGAAACATCGCTTCAGAAATGGGTTGATTTGTATTCCTTCGTTAGAAAACCTATAAAAAGTGAAGCTGTAAGCATATTAATGTGAAAACGTAAGCGATAGGATTTTTTTTTGCGGGAAATTCGCATCCAAACTCTTATCTTGGTGGACGGAATCTGTTGGATTTTTGTACCAAATTTCTTCAAAATCGGGCCATTTTTGAGCCTATCCGAGCGAGGCCAGACAAATATCCCTTGGTTACTTACCAAGGCTTCTTTAATGAATATATATTATATTAATATGAGGATTTAAAAAAAAAAAAAAGACGCATCGGCAAATCTGGGCCATTAGCACCGACATCCGGGGTTCAGCGAGGAATTTTCTCAACGAGCCCTGAGATGAGAAAATTCCTGCCGCCAGTGGGGATCGAACCCACCATCTCCCGCTTATGAATCTAAGGCGCTAGCCACTAGACCACGGGAGGCCCCACCAGATACATTTTATTATTCTGACTTATGTAATCTGTTTTTTAGTTTCCTTTTGCTGTCCAAATATTTATTTAGAGTATTTTCATTATTATTAGAGCAATCAATAACTATTTATTTGACCCGAGGTTAGTGCGAGTGGAACACAATAAATCGGTAAGTGACCCGAGGTTAGTACGAGTGTAATGGTGGCTAAGGGAAGAGTGACCCGTGGTTAGTGTGAGTGGCACAAGACAGTAGCTCACTTTTCTGCTAGAACAAAATGGTCCCTGCATCAGACAATATACAAACACATAAAACAAGTCCAAAAAAACTTTAAGAATGTCAAATTTGCTTTAGAGGCCGATGAAACGGAATTAGAAGGACTCATTGGTTTACTAATATGAGAGGAAATGTATAAATGTACTCCTCTAATTGTATGGACCTGTGGGGGTCCAACGGGCCGAAATATAACCACTGATAACTGGTATACAAGTGTTGCACTAGCCAACCCTTTATTGGGGCAAAAATTGACTCTAGTTCGGACACTCAGGAAAAATAAGCCAGAGGTCCCCAAATAGTTCCTAGCCAACAAAAATCGGGAAGTGAGATCGAGATCCAGTTTATTTGTGTTCACTAAAGACCTCACTCCTACTTCATATTTTACCAAGAAAAGAAAGGCTGTATTTTAGCTATCCTCACTTCACCCTGAACCGATATTAGATTCTGAAAATAAAAACAAATGAGAGATTATTCTGGCCTATAATGCAACTGAGGGCGGGGTTGATTCAAATGACCTAAGGGTCTCACCGTGTTTCCATATGAAATCTGCACTGGCGTCTTTCTTGACTTTGATGCCATTATTTTATTTCTAGTTCCTAGAAATAATTTTTCGACAATTATCAACCCTCTAACTGTACTCGTTTTGAGGGAATACGGGTTGAAACCCCTAACTTCAATGTCGTTTTTCTATGAAACTATACTAGATATTTAAATGAAATTAATGTGAATTGATGTGTAATATGTAGTGAATGAATATGTAGCATTATGTAATCCGATTTATAACTAATTGATCAACCAGATGTACAACTTGTTTATAGATGTATATATGTAATATTGTAACTGATGTATATATGCAATAAGTGTTTGGAGCGAAACGCCTTAGATGCGCATGGATGCTTATAAATAAATATAAGTAAAAAATAAAAATAAAAAAAAATTGTAGGTATTTAATGAAACATTCGATATTTCTTGCTATTGAAGTGCCGATAACGAACTTCAATCCTTAATATGTTGCCATTTTCTTATAAGTACTCAACATGAATATCGTTTTTATTGCCGTCTAATAGAACAGGGAAGTAACATTTGTTCCAGTTTCATCTCATGTAACAAATCTTACCAAAACTATTGGAAAAAATAGTGATTAAGATTAATTATCTTTTGTAGAAAATGAAGATTTTTAGTATTTATTATTTTAGTGGCTTGCAATATGACAATAGTTTTTCGATCTGTATAATACAGACTATACACTGAGTAATGTGAGGGTTCATATTTAAATAACAAAAACGTGCTAAGAGTAACTTGAGATATTTTCGATACATCTGGTTTTTAGTGTTTAGCTATCGATATAGGGTTTTTGTAATTTCATGTATGATGCACCTTTCACACATTTATGAAACTTTTTCGGATAATAGTTGAGACATTACTGATTTTACATGATTTTTTTGGTAGGTGTACTTGGAGGGGTAATTAGGGAAAACCGCCCTTCAAATTTTCACAATTTTTTTCTTATCTTATAAGTGGTCCGAAAATTATGAAAAAAATACGCAAGGTACACCTAATCATTAGCTTCAATTCACATTATTTTCAATTAAATATCTAGTATAGTTTCATAGAAAAACGACATTGAAGTTAGGGGTTTCAAGCCTTATTCCCTCAAAACGAGTACAGTTAGAGGTTTGATAATTGACGAAAAATTATTTCTAGGAACTAGAAATAAAATAATGACATCAAAGTCAAGAAAGACGCCAGTGCAGATTTCATATGGAAACACGGTGAGATCCTTTGCAGCAATTATAACGTAGGAATAAGGACATGTAGGTGGTCAATGGCCCTATTTTTCCACTTCATAAATGTCATAATTTTATTTTCAAACACAATAATGCATATGTACTTGAAAAAAATACAAAAGGAGGGACAACATCAAAACTCTTGGCCACAGTCTAACTTTTAGTGATATCATTAAAAGGTCTCAAAACGTTCGTGTTAACAGAAGTTTAAAGATAAGTTTAAATATATATCTGGAGGAAAAAGGGGCATTAATAATTGATGCTGAAGAAACTGCTCAAGACAATGCTACCAATCCCTTCAGAAGAGGGAAAAGGAAGCGATGTGTTCTCTGTCCCAGTTCAAATGTTCAAAGTCTAAACAATTTGTGTAAAATTTGATAAATTTATATGTAAAAAACATTTAGAATATGTATGCCACAGTTGTTCCAACAATTAAACGTACTTTATTAATTATCAAACTGCATAAATTAGAGTGGCAAAATTCAATTACAACTTTTTCCCAAAATTTGAGTGGTATTACTTATCTAGAAAACATTTTTCTTCAATTTTAATTTTTTCATTTTTTATTGCATTCTTATAATTATTTCTTATTTTTCAAGTTACGGGTCAATATGACCCGAGGTTCTCTTCTTCAAGAGAAGAGAAGATCCTCGCTGTAAGTGTGGCCAAGAGGAAGATGCAAGACACATCATTCTACACTGCCCTCTATACTCAAGGCAAAGACTCAAGCTAGCAGGAGAATATTCCTTGTTAGAGTGGCCGCCGGAAAGCTTAAGTGATATAGTGAAGGGCGAAGACATTTTTAAGACGTTTAGCAATTTTGCAAAAGAAGTGTTATCAACGAAAGACTCTTAGGAGTAAATGTATTTTTTAGATTAGTATAGTAATAATAACTCATTAAGATTAATTTTATATTAACTAGTAATTAATAAGTGTGTAAATATATTCGTGCAGTTGTATATATGTGTGTTTGGGGGTGTATGTATGCGTCTATGTTAAAGTGTGAATGTAAGTATGTATATCTAATTATATGCCATCAAAGAATGTTAGAATATTATTATTTATATGAATAGATTATGATGTCTAGCAGTAATATGTATATAGTTTGTTCATAGTATAATGTATTGTAAAGAATCATCTAGAATTATATTAGGATAGGTTAGGATAGATATTATTGGAGACCCTCTGAGCAGAGGCAGAGGCTTTCCAATTGCGGGCGCCCTAAATTCTGGAACCGTTCTAATAAATCCCAATATTGTTGTATAAAGGCTTAGCCTTTCTTCTTAACAAAGAACGAAGGTGGAGCTGTACTGACCTATTAAAATTTCGCGCACTCAAAATTTATAAATTGGACAGAACCGCTGGTATAAGGGCAGCCTTAAGGCACAGCGGGGGCAGAGAAGGAGAAAAAAAAGAGAGAGAGAGAGAGAGAGAGAGAGAGAGAGAGAGAGAGAGAGAGAGAGAGAGAGAGAGAGAGCGAGAAGATTAAGGGGGGTTAATAGTTGAATTACCACACAACAAGGGGAGGACGTGTACCATAGAATTAAGGACGACACGCAGGGGGTAGCCTGCATCTGCTACTAGGGGAAGTCAGAACTGCTGGCTCTATCCGCGTCATAATCACCGACGACATCAGGACTACACTCGAAATGAAACGAAAAGGGAGTCAACAAGGGAAGCTCTGTGAAGGTCTTTAATTGTTCAAGTGTACTTTTTGTAACGTTTCTCTAGTGCCCTTCATTGTGAATGAGTTAGCGCTGAAGGTTTGGTGTCCTGGGCTGTAAAGCAGCAAACGGCGACGAATGAAAGTTGACATTGTAGGCAATCACGCAAATCCCGAGTTACCTCATTCGTAGTTTGCAGTTAATTTGTTAACACATTTTTACCTTTAGGCAAAGATTTTGATTAAATTTTGACGATTAAAAATCATTTATATATAAACATAATAAATCAAATAGACTTGTCTTGGAGTGACAAAAGATATAATATCTGACTTGTAAGGACTACTTGATCAGTGCGTGTTTCGTTCATTGTGTGAATTGAGAAGGTTAGAATAGCGACTCAAATGTAACAAATGAAGACTTGTAAATCATTAAATACCGACATATGTGGTACTATCAACATTTAAGCTTAAACCTTCTTAGTAAATGTGTTATTATGCTTTCAAATGGTAATACTTCTCTGTCCAGAATTCGCGAAGCGTATTGGAGAAATCTAAGATACTATGCAAGAACTGCAAATATCTAATGTTAAAAGTATTTTTTTATAGTATTTTTTTATATTTGTATACACTCCTTATCTTAGATTGGATGAATGTAAAACTTGTAAGATAATGTTAGAATAAATTCATCAATTTGGAATACTCGAAACTACAGTATATAGTCTTACAAGAAAGTGTATGTGACCGTAAATATTACGCTCCTTACGACATGAAAAAACTTCTTGCAGATGACAGCTATCATATTGACAAAATACTTGTTCACCGAAAAGACATCAAA